>CAEFZX010021322.1:0-30577 GCA_903066825.1 Alfaro cultratus
ATATATATATATATATATATATATATATCTTTGGATATTGGTCCTAATCTATTCGCACTTCATCTTTTAACAGTCTGGAAAAAAAGCACATCTGTTCACTTTTTCATCAGAATAAATAAAATCAGAATATTTAGTACATTTTATTCATTTTAACGGTAGAAATGCCCTAAAAATTATTTTTATTAACAATCTTCTGTCACTTTAAACTGGGAACAATTTCCCCATCACTGGAAACCAATTTTCTTCACTGTTACAGTAACAGTCAGTCTGCTGGTTTATATTCATCAATGGCTTTTTAGAAACTCTGACTCACCAAGTTGGCCAGGATGTAATGGTAGTTCTTCAAGTTTCTCTTTTGAGCTGCAATCTGAAAAGACAGAATTCCATCATATTTCATCTGTTAATTACATTTTCCTGAAATAAATAGCATCAGTCACACATTATTCACAATCATCTGTTCTTCATCACCATCAAAAAGAGAGCGCAAGAAAGCAGGAGGGTAGCCTTAGATTTCTGAGTCAACTGACAGATGATGCTAGAGGACGTTTGAAGACACAGAAAAAATGGTTGTTAAGGAGGAGGAAGAGCAGGAGGCAGCAGAAAGAGGACAAGAGGAGGAGAAAGAAGCAGGTGTTAGTCATTTCTTTCCTCTGTGGTCCAACTTTTAATGAGCATCAGTCAGTAAACGTTCAGGAGCACAGCTGCTCAATTTTGAAGGAGGAAGCTGTTGGAACCGCCCTCTGCTTTCTCCTCCATCTTCCACTTCCTTCATTCCCTCTGCTGTAATTTGAGTTTTATCCTGAAAAAGGATAAAAGCAATCAAATCACATCAGAGCTGTGCTCCCTATGAAGGCTTCCCAACCATTTCAGCTTCTGTTTCTTCATCCTTAATGGAATGGCATAGATTTGCTTGTCCCAATATTTCAAACAGCAAAGTAGTGATGTCACCATATTTCAGTCCTGAACCTCGGAGACGAGAACAGTTTAGAGTCAACTTTAAATCTCTGTTCTGAATGCTTTTCCTAAGTCTTATTCGCATGCACTTACTGCAAGATCAGACTTTGCTTTTCTTTAACCAAATATTTCCAAGTTACCTTTAGGATTAATGTTACCAGATTATTGCAAAAATAAAGTTTAAGAAAAGAAAAGAAAGGCTCAGTTTCAGAGTTCACTCTGAAACTAAGTGAACGCTTTTGGAGGTTACTTCTGGAGAAGCCTAGATAAAAGCAGAAATAACCCAAATGACTCACAATTAGAATAAAACTTTATTTGATAATTGATTTTTTTAATTAAAGTGTTTATTTTTGCTGCAAAGTATTTTAATAAAACAATACAAAATGTTGCCCAGTAGTTGAAGAACTAGATTCCCATTTGTTTTGATCAAGCCTCGAAAACAAAGTAAGGAAGATATTTTCTGTCATCTATGGAGATTAAGGAATTTATATGAATAAATCCCAATGATTTGTCAAATTTCCTCTGGACTGACAAGTCATATTTAAGCCTCTGCCCAAAATTTGGCATTAAGTTTGATATTTCACTGTGCAGCAGATGTTCAGACATTTGACTGATATGTTTAAAACTTCCAGAGAATGACCTGTCTCAGAAAGATGAGCGTTTTTTTGTTTAATATGTTTTATGGACTTTACATTTTTTCAAGTTTTTATTGTCTGAGGTTTTCATTCATCAATACATAAGATTGTTTTGATATACCAACAGTGAACCATCAGCAAAAGCCACTTGAGACTTAACTCACAGCTAAACTGAATGAATCAAACTGAGGTCAAGTGGAACAGCATCTGATAATTCGAACAAAGCTAAACTGAATCACTGAAGCCAGAAGAAGCATTTGAAGGATCAGATTAGCACCTGGCTCTCAGGTTAGTCTCAGGTCAATGGAAACAAACTAACAATTGGTTTTAGGTTAGAGTTTGTGCTGAAAAGGTTTTATTTTCCTAAAAATATACAAATGAAATCTTTTTGTTTTGTTTCTCCTGCTCTCTTTTCTTATCTGTCTTCTGTGCTTATTCTTGTAAATTTGAAAAAAAACAAAATCATCTTTGCACTTGCTGTTTCCTTCTTCCCTTCCCTATTTCTTCCTTTCTTGCTGTTGCCAGTCAATTATTGCTGAACCCGACATCAAAGAGCTCTGTTAAAAGCAAAACAGCTGCAGAGCACAAATGTTCAGCGTCTCTGATCAGTGAGCAGATAGTGGATCCATCAACTGGGACAAGCATCATCTACCTAAATGTCTGTGTGCACTGGGATGTTGGTCAGTGATATAGATTTCACACAAGCATGGGTGGATAATGAGATAAAAAGACACTTTCCACAAATATGGAGTAAAACTGCCTCTGCAAACATATGTGAATGTGAATGAGCACAATCTGCTGGAAAGGGACATCAGTGTCAAACCCAATGGATTCCAAATGTAAAAAATACTATGATGGAGAGACATCGTTCACACTGAACGTCTCATTCAGTGTGGAACGCCTTCTTTCTTGAATGTCTGACATCCTTATGATGTTCACACCTTGCTGTTACCAAATCCTGCTCTCCCAGAACAGGAGACAATAGTCCACTGCTCTCTTCAGATCCAGCTCTACTTAATTTCAGAGGTGACTCGACAACCACTCAACCATATTCATGTTCCTAGGTTTTCCCAAGTAACTATTTCAGGCCTTCTGTTTCCTAAAAAACACTCACTGACCAATGTCTGTCTGCAACAGTACAGCCACCTCACATTACCTTGGCAGATGGCAGATGTACATGGGAGACCGGACAGTGACTTTAACAAGTTAGCCAAGAGGCTCCTGTTTGAAGGAGAAGAAGTGTCCTGTCTATCCTGTGAACGTCAGGATCGAGTGTATGTGTTTGTCTTGCAGATCTTTCCCTCTGAGATCTTTCTGGGTTTAGTTTCTTGTTCAGCTCATAGCTGATGGGATGTCCTCACTCATTTCTTTAGCGACTATCTACATCACTGAATCATTTTAAAGTAAACATCAGCTCCACTTGCCTAATCTGAAAGGAAATATTGTTCCTTTCCCAGTCAGCCTTATTTACTGTGTTGTGATGTAGTTTCAGAGAGTGGTTGCTTGTTTGGACAGTACTGTCAAACTGACACCAGCACTAATGGGCTCTTAGCAGCTGGCAGACAACAGCTGCTCTCCAAAGGAAGAAAGGAGGATAAACAGACTCCAGTACAGCTGCTTTGAGGCTAAAATAAAAAAAGAAGTGGTCAGTTTTTTACCACGTAGTGACAATACAGAGGAAAGCCTGCTCTTGTTTTTCAGGCCTCTTCTGGCTTATCAGTCTTTTAAAAAATCTTTTAATTTGATGCCTAATTAATCTGTGTCTGCCATCTGGTTATTACAGACTGGATTGCTTCGTTTTAACGCCTCCTCTCATTCTGGGTTTGTATCGGGGTCAGCAGATCATTGCTGCATCGATCTGTTTGTGTATACTTACATTTATCTTTTCACTTAGGAGATTCTAAAACAGTGAGCCAAATACAAACTATCCATCCAGCCATAGTCTTTACCCGCCTGTCCTTGCAGGTTCTTCCCTATCTCAAGCAGTCATTGATTGAGAGGCGAGGTAAACTATGAGCTGGTTTTCCATGACAAATGTGTCCAAATCTTTGTCGCTGTTCTGCTAATGTAAAAAAAACAACACAATTGTCAATTGCAGTGTGTCCCATAAATACAAAAATTAATTAAAATTACATGTGAATAACCTTGTTCACATGATAAGTCATTAAAAATCATGGCACAGACAGATGTAAACAATTACATGAGATTTAGTCATAATTCAGCCATGACACTCCCTCATCTATCAGTCATCAGAACAGCATCTTATTCAGGACCTGGAGTGACAAGCCTGTTATATCTGGGAACAACTATCTATACAGTGTTTTGAGGAAAATTGTAGTAGGAGATTTTATATGAATTGTCTGTCATTCAACACTTTCGAATGACAGACAATTTTTTATGAACTGTGTGATGTTCTGAGATCTCTGGTGGAGCCAGTTGTTCATTATCCAAAAAAAACAAAAACAAATCATCATCCTCCTGCTACTTACTGCTGTGTTTCTTCGTGGTTTATGCCAGTATTTAACATCCGGCTCTTAATCATGTGATTTATGGGATTCTAAAAAAGCGTTTCCAAAAAACCCACCTCAGGTCAGCACAAATACTTTTTTTTAATGAAAAAACAATTTTTTTTCTAAATTGCCGTGTTTTTTTTCAGTGAATTTATTTTTGTAATTTAAATTTCATGGTTAGTAAAAACCCAGTTACTTTCGACCCAGCGTCAAGCAAGCTTTAGCCCTTGGACAGATTATCTTATTGTACAATAGTTTGGCATATAAAAAGGCAGAAATCCCAAATCATCAGCCAGGGCCGGCTCAAGGCATTAGCATACTAAGCAGCCGCTTAGGGCCCCATGGTCATCAGCCCTCAACTACCCTAGCTGTCAGTTTGTATGAGCTATTTCTACTCATATGCTGCTTTGGGTTTTCTCCAAATATGGTGCAGTGCATTATGACCAAAAACTCTAAATGTAACCTAACATTTAATATGCAAACTTAATATGCAAAGTCCAGAAGATTGAGTGGCTGGAGGTTTTGTTATTAATCTGATATTTGCATGTTCTGAATTCACAGTGAATTTCCTGGGAGAACTGGGAACATTGGCAATTGAAACCTTTTTGTTTGAAATATTTTCCAGATTAATGTGTAATAGAAATTGCTTTTCCAAGGTCTTTGTTCATGTCCTCAGAATGTGTTAACACACAAGTTCCAGAACGGCAAACTGCTCTAATATAGGAGGTCACACTGATGACAATAAATTAATCAAGTACATTTCATTAGAAGAACCTGGTTGCTGCTTTCATTGCTAATTATTGTTGAAGCACCAAGAGATGAACATAAATAATGACAGAGTGAACTGTGTTGCAAGTTTTTCTAAAATGGAAGTTAGAGCAAGGTCATTTCAGAACTTAAAGATCACAACAGTTTTATTATGCCTGTATATCTGATTAGTATCATACAAAGAATGTCATTAATATTTTATCCTTAATGTGTTGATTATCATAATTAAAATACAATTTACTGGAGTGTCTCTATTTTTAGTTATGTTCTCAACTGAGTCACTCTGTTTTCAACGTGATTGAAAACAAACCTATGCTTTTTCAGTTTTTAGCCAATGAGACCATTGTTTTTCCATGAGTTCATGTACTTCACCACATACTCTAGACAAAGTGCTTTTTGGAAGAAATTGTTTAAGAAAATTATGCATTTTAATTCTGCGTGATGGCAGAGATTCTTGTTCTACTAGCTCTTTGCATTCTGTTTGCTTCTCTAAGAGCTTCTCCCTTTCACATGTATCATTCATGGATGCTAAGGTCTGAATATAATCTGTAGCTAACTTTTGATAAATGAACAAGTACCTTTACATGGCATTACAAAGGTTTATTCCAAAGCTTCTCATTTAACAGCAATCAGATAAAGGGTTCAAACTTGAAATTACATTGAGTCGCAAGTAAACCAATGGTTGGTTTAACCCCCCACAGAGCAAAACTGTTAACATACATGACAATTACATTGGCAAATACTTGTTTTTAGTTTTAACCTGATGGAAAAAAATGTGTTAATCAGTGAGCCTTTTACCAGGTTGAGGATGTTGTTCAATCGTTCCAGTTCACAGTCAATGATGATATGAAAGTCCTCCTTGTAGTCAAGATCGGCCAGGAGTTTGATGAAGGTCTTTTCCGTCATTGTGTCCAAGTTAGCCGAGGTAACCTGCCAACTGCGCTCTGCTGCTGTATCAAGGATCCTCTGCAGCACTGTCAGACCTGAAAAAGACTAAATTAATCAATTCACCCACAAATATGTAAAAGGGTTCAAAGAACTTACATGCAGAATAGATTTATTTTTTTATTTTTTTATCATTTTTTTCTCCGAAGAGTTTTTTGCAGCGCTAGTGGCTTGCATTTTTTCCGTGACAGTAGGCTGACAGGAAGGAGGACATGCGGCAAGGGTCGCCGGGACCGGGAGTTGAGCCTGTGACGTCCGCGTCGAGGACTGGGGCCTCCAGGCGTGGGGCGTGCTAAACCCCTGCGCCACCACAGCACGCCCCAGAATAGATTTCTTGATTGAAACTTGATGCCTTATAATGTATGCTACAAAAACCAAACATTTAAAATGATTCCCCTCTTTATATCATCAGTATCTCAAATTACTTATGGTGTATCCCACAGATCAGCCTCTGATCTTCTGATCCTCTGGTATCTGCAAATTATCTATTGGTCTGTTTGTTTCAGAATCACACATCATTTCTCTGCAGATGATATTCAACTGTCTCTAGAAGAAGCATCAAGAGGTTCTCTAGAAAACCTACTGATGCAAGAATCTTCTCTTGCTGTCCAATTGTGTGTAACATCCATCCATCCATCCATCCATCCATCCATCCATCCATCCATCCATCCATTTTCTTACACCCTTATCCCATTGGGGTTGGGAGGGGTGCTGGTGCCTATCTGCAGCTGTCAACGGGCGAGAGGCGGGGAACACTCTGGACAGGCCGCCAGTCCAGGAAAAAGTGATCCCACCAATAAATAGGATTCAAACCATTGATCAATTAAAGATTTTTTTTACTATATAGATTTCTTTGGTTGATTGAGGATAACGCAATAAATAATTGGTATTTTAGAGTATTATTATGAATATTTTACATTTAAACATTCTGTATTTATTGATGCAAATCACATCACTAGATCTAGTGAGTTTTATATCCATTCAAATTTACAAAATAGAAATAAAAAGACATTATTATCATCTCTGTGCAATTTCCTTAACCCAATAAACACCTTAGCATATAAAAATATATTTTTAGAAACATCTACCGGGGTTTGATTTTATAGGTAACATTAGGGGGGAAAATAAGGTCACACCTGCAGAATGACCCACATATAGTTTGCTTTTCTTCCTATCTAACTTAACAAGAATGTGTGAAAAAATATTAAAGAAAATATCTAAATATAAGCTAAAATCAATAAACAGAAGCTTTGCTTTTAGATTAATCTGTCAGCTTTGTTTATTTAAGTCGATGCCTCAGAATGCAAAACATGTTTTTGAGACCTAAACATGTTTAAACAACTTAAAAATATTTCATCCACTTTTCAGAAAATATTTCACACTACAAACCTAACATGAATTCATTCCTTGTCAACCTACAAAGAAAATGAGCGTAATTATGATCCAAACCGTACCTCTGCTTCCTCAGGACACGCTGGACCAAACAGAGCGGTCACGTTTTCTCTCCACACTTGGTGGATGAATCCTCCCAGAGACTCTTTGGGATTGCAGTCGGTGTCCTTGTACACGAAATCCAGACTGTAGTTGCCCAGGAAGGAGGGGTTGTTGTTCACCTTCTCCACGGCTATCTGTATGGCCGAGCCCAGCCTGCGAGCACTGAAGGGGAAGGACACGTTCCAGGGAGCCTGGAAGGCAATGAGCAGCTTGTGATTTGGAGCACCATTGCTGCTGCTGTTATGGATGATCATGGTGGCAGCGGTTGTACAAAGTGTGAGGTGGAGCAACAATACGTGGCTCATGCTGGAGAAAACGAGTACCTGCTCTCATCCTGTCAGTTTCTCGATGAACAAGGCTTAAATACTCAACTACCTTGGTGATGCTGGATAGTTGGGTAGGGAGGAGAAAATGCAAATAGGTGGAGGAGAGTAGGAGGTACAGAACCCAGGACAGTATTTTTTGTTGAGAAAAAGACTTGCGCTGATTGGTCAGAAAGAGAGGTTGCTGTAGAAAGGTTTGATGGCTAAAGTACAGAGATGGAAATGTGTGAAAATCTGAAAGGAGCAATGAGAAGATGGATGAAATACAGGCACATCTCAGTAAATTAGAATATAATTTGAAATTAATTCATTTCTGTAACTCCATCTAAAATGTGGATATTTTAACCTTTGACCTTTGATTTGAAGGGATGGCCCAGTATTCCTTGCAGAATAGCGCATTAATGGAAAGTCAAGTGGAAGGATAAAGTGCATTTTAAAAAAGTACAAAAGCAGCAGTTGTAACCCTTGGTCCTTTCTTCTTTATTTATTGTACATGATTTTATGATTTTATGAATTTTAGGTTTTCAGTTGCTGTAAGCCATAATTATGACGATGTACCAAAATAGACATGAAATATGTTATTCTGTGTGCAAATAATCTAGGTGATGTCTGAGTTTCACTTTTTATATAAACTTTTCTGAGATTATTTCACTTTTGAATAATATTCTATTCAAAAGAATAGAATATTAGCCACACATTTGCATTGAAAGGAATGATATTTGAAAAACGAGACGTGATAAAGACAGGAACTCTTGAGATAAATAGAGCCAGGAGGTGCAGGAGGATTAAGTTGGATGTTAGTGTGACTCAAACAAGTCCTGTTCTTCCCCATGTTTAGCAAGAGCAATTTGTCTAATGTTTCTGTTTCTGGACTGATGGAGTACTGAGGGGAAATCCATGAATGCAGTGGGAGATCAGGGAAACTCCACATGAAATCCGTTTGGGAATCCAGAAACAGCTGCTGTACTTTGCAGCTTTTTATAATGTTAATAGTCTTCTACACAGAAAACATTACTTAAATGAGTCAGGAAACAGAGATGTCCTTAGAAGCATTGTTTTTGCGCACTTTCTACTAAACAACTAACATGCATGCCCTATAAACGTAGGCAGATTGTCTGTTATATTTTATACAAAGAAGGACTTCATAGTGGAAATAATCATCCCTGCATCCCCAAGGTAAGAGTGGTGTTTCTTTAATGGAAACCTTTCATCTTTCGTTATGCAAATTGAGTGTCTGACGTACTGTAGGTTTATTTGAAACCATGTCTTTTTTCTTTGAATGTCATTTTTATTTTCATCTTTGCACAGATTGTCCCATTTTTACTAGTTATCCTGCCTCATTCCTTACATCCCAAATCAGTTTTATTACAGGATGATTTAACTTTACCTCTTCAGATATCACTGAAAGACATTTAAAACAGTAAATGTTCAGTTTATGGCTTAATAACCGGAGGTCACTCCGAAGGTGCTGGGATTTTATCTTTAGCTATGCTCGACTCCCATAAATCAAATTGGAGAGGCCTTCATTGTCTTAAGGGACAAACTTCAATTCCAAGCTAAAAGATACACAAAAATTAATAAAAGCTAAAAGGGACATATTTATGAAGGACTGTGAACAGATATATAAAAAAAACAATCAAACAAACAAACAAACAAAAAGAAACCCCACTCCCAATAAGTAAACGCAGCAAACAAGGTGAGAGTTGTTGCAGGTCTCTTGGGTGTGTTATCTGCAGAGAGCAGAGGTGGCAGGTTGAGCCTTGACCGGTGCTGAGAGCGTCACACCTGTGTGGAGTTTGAGGCGCTAATGACTTCAGGCAAGCAGACAGTACATCTGTGGTGCTGCTGTCTTTGGCTGTTTGTTCCTCAGGAGATCCCTGCTCAGCCTGATCCCAGCCTGCTACTGCTAATGCTTATTCCACCAGGTAATGTCCCTGAGTCAAGATTCTCGTGTCATCTGACTCTCAAGAGAAACCAACTTAAAAAAAATCCACACACACGCATTCACAGAGGATCAGCACTGTGCACCTGCTTTGCTAAATTAGTACACAGGTCAGATGTTCATTAATTTACCCCCTAGCTTTTTTTTGCTGTTATAATATTGAGCTTTAGTACTGACTAATTTGAACTGACTCAGATTTTTTTTACCCCATGTTTGTTATGTGGCTGCAGTCCAGTAAATTTTGGATGGTATTTTTTAAATTTAACCCATGGGTGCCCAGCTATAGTCTTCAACTGGTGTCTCTGCTCCAACACAGCTCACTCAAAGGTGCAACTACCTCATCTGTAGGTGGGTAATGAACCATCATTTGATTCAGGTGTGTTGAACCAGGGACAAAACTAAAAGGTGCAGGATACCGGCCCTTGAGGCTTGACTTTGGACTCTGCTGCTCTAGTCTAACTGCAGATGTGCTCTTTCACCTTTCAGATAATCGTCTGATTGATATCTGCAGAGGATGGTTTGCTTAAGTGAGCTCGAACATTAACTGGAATCATTATAAAGCGATGCATCTCAGTAAATGTGGTTGCATGTTCATGGTTGTGAATCATAAATGACATGGATTTGTTCCTCCATATTTTTTTTGTCTTTTGAGTATTTTAAATATTTGTTCTTTGAACATGCTAACTTGCAGATAAGCACACTGACCTTTCATCAGGTGCAACATCTTGAGCTTTTTTTCCCCTCTCTGCCATTGCCACTGATAACATGTTTTATCTTTCTGGATTAAAATCAGAAGAGTTGGATGGCAAGAACCCTTTGAAGTATCTTAATCTCTTGCACAACTTTAATACTGTGACCTACAAATCAAGAATATTTCGATGGCTGTGTTGTCTTTTATCAGTGGAAGTAATATGCTGGCCAAAGTTCAAAGATCCTCAGTCGGTTCATCAACTGTTTTATCAGCTCTTGTCCTTGATGTGTTTCCTTCCTAGAGCAGAGGAACAGGATCTGTGCACTCGCCACACACCTGAGACGGCTAGCAGCAGGTAGGCATTACATCTCAGATCATGGTTTTATTTTTCAATATGTCTGAACTAATTATAAAGGCTTTTGTGTTTGTCAGACTTTTTTGTGTGTATTTTGTTTTATGTTTAATTTGTTGTTCAGTATAAAAACGAATGTCACGTGACTAGTGCACTATCACTGATCTATCGGATCACAAGAAAATGATGTTTGGAACAGTATGCCTTTTAGAATAGAATTAATTGCCGTTTGCACTGATATAGTATAAACACATTTTAACCTTTGTGTTTCTCCAACTCAAGAACAGTAAAGGGAGAGAATAACTTTGATCTAATGGGCACAGAACAACTGTCACCAAATGTGTAAAGTAAAAGCCTCATCCAACAATTGACGTTAGCCTTTATAAATAAAAGAAATTGACAAATGGTGTGTTGGTGCAAATTAAGAAGAAAACAAAAAGTGAAGTCAAGCAAATTGCTCCTTCCACTGTACATTTGCCTTGCTTTCCTCATTAGAAATGCATGCAAACCATACCTAGTCAAACTATCCTACATGCACTGTAATGTGTGGTGCACCTTATCTCTAAGGGTTTAAGAGAAATTGTTGAACAATTTATGCTAACTTCAACTTGGAGTTATTGAAGAAACTATGCCAGCAGTAAATTGAAAAAACTATCTTTGGTGGATGGTTGGTTCAAAAAGTATATATGCCCCTGTTAATTGAAATACTTCTCCTTCGTATAGTGTGACATGGATCCTTAGAAATTCGACTGAGTAGTTAGAATTCAAGAAAAAACTTGGGGTAATTTCTGTTGGTGGGGCTTTTTTCCCCCCCTAATTCTTTCAATCACTTTTTGTGAGATGGATTTTTACAGTGAAATAAAATTCTCTTGCTAGGTTCTTTATAGCATGGTTTAATGGCTGTGAATTTGGGACTAGATATGTGTATGTGCAAGCGTGCATCCAAAATCAATACAGTATTAGAATATTAGAGTTTTGCAATTTAGAGCTGAATCTGACAGTAAATCTTGTGGGGTCACCTGAAAAAGTCTGTGGACAGCAGATGTGTTACATCTGATTTGAAGAACTTTGGCGAGGCACAATGGAGAAGTTGAGATTTGGGAGGCAGAAAGATTGAATCAATAAAGTAATTAAGGGGAAGAGGGATTATACCTATGCCATCAGGTAGCTATTTTTTTTTATTTTTATTTTTTTGAAATGGTGTGAGGGATTAAAAAGAAAACCTGGCTATGTACTTGTGCTATGTAAATGTTGTGTTCCCAGGTTAGATATGTTGCTTCTGATCTCACACATCCAAGTCTTGACATTTTGATAAACTCACCATTTGTTCTGATTTTCCGTCCCAGCTGACCCAGCATCATGGACGTCATCTTCCAGTTGCTGTTCTCACCTCTTCCGACCCCAGTGGCTATCTCCCTGATCGCGGTCAGTGTTGCAATCCTGTTTTACCTCAACGCCCGGCCCAGTCCGGTCCGCAGCCCAGCCGACCTCAAACGCCAGACTCTGGGGGTCAAGGTGAGGTCTGCAGAAATGTTGCTCAAGTTTTATAAAGTCATAGTCTGAGGAGGCATGGTAATGACCTGACACTTCCCTTAGGCAACTGTAACCTTTTTTTATTTTAACTTTTTTTTTCAGGATGGTGCAAGAAAAACAGCCTTGCTGGAGGACAACAACAACCTGATGTCATATCGCTACAATGATGCAAAAACCCTATATGAGGTCTTTCAAAGGGGCCTTAGAGTTTCAGGTATTTAAATTGTTTAAAACTATGTAAAATTAGCTTAGATTTTGCATTATAAGCCAAAACAAAGTTTCAAAATGAGTACATTTGCTTGATTAAAAATCAGAATGAATTTCAAATACACTTGAGGTGACGGTGAAAAGTTATGTTGCATGGTGCTAGTTTACACTGGAGCTAATAAAGACACCAAATGATGCCTCTTGTCCTCATGATCTGGCAAAAACAAAAGCTGCTGTATAGTTAAAGTTCAGTCAAACCACTGGGCAGGACATGACATCAGAACCATTTTATTTTCCAGGTAACGGACCGTGTTTGGGCTACAGAAAGCCTGGGAAGCCTTACCAGTGGCTGAAGTACAAACAGGTATAGCACAGGAGTGGCAATGATTTAGAAACATTATGGTTAAATGGTACGGGTAATACCACGTAAAATTACTATTCTGGATAGAAAAATAAAAAAGCATCTGATCCCATCAGCACTGTAGCATGAGGGTAGAGATGAGGCCACAGATGCTGAGGAAATAAAAGGTGTTGAATGGATTTTTTTTTTTTTTTTAAACTTTTCATACAATATTTGTATTTTTGAAGGCTAAAGTTGAACTTTGTTTCAGACTGCCTAATCCTGACCTTACTTTTTTTTATCATACATATAAAGGTAGTTTTTAAAACTACCTTTTTTTTCCAACATCTGACAGGAATTTTTTTTTTTTTTAAATGCTGTTTTCCTCTGAATTTTTTTTTTTTTAACAAGTATTTGAAAAATTGATAGTGATATTGTTTTCTCTCCAACCTGACTTCCCCTTTTCTCTGAAGGTGTCTGACAGGGCACAGTATCTGGGGTCAGGACTCCTTCACAAAGGTTTGAAGCCCAATTCTGAAACATTCATTGGCATCTTTGCTCAGAACAGACCTGAGGTAAATGGAGTCTCAACAGATTTTTTGTTGTTCTTTTGTGTGAGCATCTATTAACTTCTGCTGTCTCTTCATTAAATCAACTTGCAGTGGATTATTGGTGAGATGGCGTGTTACACGTACTCCATGGTAGCAGTTCCCCTGTACGACACTCTGGGTCCTGAGGCTCTCGTCTTCATTATCAACCAAGGTAATTGGAGCTTCGCTCGCTAATGCTGCTAATTGTAGAAACAACAAGACATCCAGTAACTCTGTTCCCATAGGAGTCTGTCAAGTGACTTCTAATCTCATCTACTTTTTTCAATGAGTTTCCGTAAATTTGCTGATGGACAGTTTGATTATAAGGGCAAATTGAATATATTCTGCCTTGGAGTTTTAAAAAGTGGATCCTTCAACCTACTTCTAAAGATTTTATTTTTTTTTTTATTCCCCTTAAGCTGGGCTCTCTACAGTGCTCTGTGACAACCAGAAGAAAGCAGAAGAACTGCTTCTGAACCACGAAAAAGGCCAAACTCCAGTTCTCAAAACTGTTGCGCTCATGGACTCATTCAGCCCTGAGTTGATTGAGCGAGGAAAAAAGTGTGGGGTGGACATCGTATCCATGGAGGACTTGGAGGTAATGATGCACTCCAAACACCGAACCGAGTTAAATGTAACTTTTTTTTAAAAGAAAATCAGTAAGTAAAAATGTTTTGTTTTCTGGCAACTTCAGGCACTGGGAAAAAATAACCTTCAAAAGCCAGTAGTAAGTTGTGAATGCTTCTAGATTTATTTTTTTTTAATTTTTTTTAATGCAATAATAAGCTGCAGATCCTGAGGTATTGATTTCATGTTCCAACAGCTCCCAAAGCCAGAGGACCTCAGTATTGTCTGCTTCACCAGCGGCACTACAGGTGATCATTTGTGGTTTTCAGGATATTCAGATTAGCAGGACACATGGCCGAGTAACTGGCCTGATTTCCATGTTAAGATTTATTTAAAATATAACTGTTGTAGTGCTGAATTATTATTTTTTCCCCCTTTTCTTTCAAAAGGAAACCCAAAAGGGGCTATGTTGACTCATGAGAATGTGGTTGCTGATGCTGCAGCTGTCCTCAAAACCTTTGAGGTACATGAGAATAAAACTGGACCTTTGCTAAAAACTTTGTTTTAATGCCTTTTTCATCCAGTAAAGCATAAATTTTATTCAGTCTTCCTTAGTTCCAACTCCTGAGGATGTCAGCATTTCCTTTCTGCCTTTAGCACACATGTTTGAGAGGATTGTACAGGTAAGAACAAAGGTCTTAATGAGATCCAGTGTTTGCTCAGAACATCTGAGGGAGTCTTGCATCTGTTTTCTGAAACGTTTCAGACGGTGATCTATGGTGCTGGGGCCAGGGTGGGGTTCTTCCAGGGGGACATTCGGCTGCTGCCGGACGACATGAAAACTCTGCAGCCCACAGTTTTCCCGGTGGTGCCCAGACTCCTCAATCGAATCTATGACAAAGTGGGTAAATGAGATGGATTTTTTTTTTCTTCTTAAAGATATTAAACTTTTGCTACAGTAGTTTGGTATATTTTAAAAATCTTTTTATAACCAGATTCAGAGTGGAGCCACGTCTCCCTTTAAGAAATGGCTGCTGAACTTTGCAGCAGAGAGTAAGTACGCTGAGGTGAAGGATGGCATTGTCAGGAAAAACAGCATATGGGACAAACTCATTTTCCACAAAGTCCAGGTACTTCATTTTTACTTAATTGTTTGTAACCTTTTGTAGTTCTGATGTAATAAAGAACATTTTCTGCAGGAAGTTAAGGTTATTGGGTCTGACACTTTACTTGGAAATGGCAGTAACACCTTGGGTGTTTTGCACACCTATTTTTTATTTTATGTTTTTTAACTGTATATTTGCTTGGAACAACCAAATCTTGGTTTGCAAGGGTCTGCTCTGGGGTCTCACCCAGTGGGACTTGTTTGGAAAACTATTAAAGGAAGGAGTCTGGGAGGCATCCTGAGCCAAACCACCTTTACTGACTTTCTACTTTTGATGTACAGTAAAGCTACTGCTCTTCTACATCAACTGCTTGTTTCCAAAATCTCGTTCTTGTGTTTTAGGCTTTGTTTTTGCTCCTTTCTTGACCATAAAATCTTGTAATATTGGCCGCATTACATCAGTTGAGGCCCTGATCAATACAATAATCAGTATTGTGCTCCATTCATGAGCAAAGTCCTAGGACTGTTTTTTCTGTGGATACTTTTCTCTACCAGAGACTTTTAAAGAGGTATCAAAGCATTTATTCTATCCCAGGTGGATTATTGTAAATCTTTTTTTTTTTTTTTTCATGTTGGTATTCACCAAACTTGTTTCTTGATGACTTCAGTTAGTTCAAAATGTTGTGACCGCTACATTTCTCCATTGTTGAACTTTTTCACAAGTTATACATTTTGTGATATAGTCCTATAACTTTACCATCAAATAATTGGGCACTCTAGAGCTATGCCTGGTGTACCTGTCAGTTTTCCTGCAACTTTCTGTACTCTAGAAAAGTTCCCAATGATCTTTTTAGATGTTGAACTCTCAATCCTGATACACAGTTGATTGGTTATTTACTTCATATATATTTTTCCTATTGTCTTAATTTTGTATCATATTTTTATGGAAGGAGATTTGCTCAATATCTTTTTTTTGTTTTTTTTAAATGTGCTTTTAAAAATACATTTTATGGTGGTTCTAAATGTTCTCATCCCTAACTCAGGAGTCTCTGGGGGGCCGTGTGAGGATGATGGTGACTGGCGCTGCACCCATATCACCATCTGTCCTCAGCTTCCTCAGGGCTGCTCTAGGCTGCCAGGTAATAAACCTTTAATCCTCTGTAAACAGAATCTTGATTGGATTTGGGTTTTCCCTGCAAACATAAAAGCCTCATTCTCTGTTAAATGAGACAGGTTCTGTTATTTTTGTTGGTCCTCTTAAGGAACCACACTTTTTCGTGACCAATAACTACAAAGTTTGTTTTACTGCAAGTGTATAAGAACAGAGATTTGCAACAAATCAGTCGTATTTGTTTGGTCTCATGACGTGTCTACAATACACATGCAAGTTTATTTTACAGTTGAATTGACTGTCGACATGCTGCATAAATAAACAATGTTACAGAAAATCAAACATTTTACATCAAAACATGCCACCCTCTCAGAGTTGGCTCCTCTGTAGTCACTTTAAAACATTTTTAAATAAATCCTGAGGGTTTGAAGTTTTCTAATCTCAAAGCAGCTTGCCGTAAATAGACAGATGCAGTAATGTTAGTGTTTAGGAGGAACAATTGTGCAACACTGATGCTGGTTACTGTTGAGATGTTTATGCTGCTCTCTGGTTCTCTCAGATCTTTGAAGGATACGGTCAGACAGAGTGTGCTGCTGCTTGCACTTTCACCTTACCAGGAGATGCCTCTGCTGGTACGTAGATAAGCAAACTCTATTAGCAGCACCACCTCTTTGGGTTTAAGACGATCTTTAGCAAAGTTTTGTTTAAACGTAAAACATTTTACTTGTAAAGTTAACAAATGCTACACATTTGATCAGGGGAGAAATGCAAAGTGGGATCCAAAAGGAAAAACAAGCCTATTCACAATTTATTTATTAACTTCAGGACATGTTGGTGTGCCTCTGCCTTGCAATTTTGTGAAGTTGGTTGATGTGGAAGAGATGAACTACTTTGCTTCAAACGGTGAAGGAGAGGTTGGTTAATCTGAAATCTGTTTATATCTGTGGATATTGAAGTCTTGCACCAGAAAGAGTCTGAATTAAATCAGTTTGAAGAGATTCTTGTGTAGGAGTCAGAACAGTTCTTTGGACCAAAAATGAAAGTTGTAATTCTCACAGTTTCACTTTAATATAATCAGCTGCCGCTTTGAGGCCTGATGTATTCCTTTCTGTTCAAACATGCTCAGAAGAAAAAAATGTAAAAAAATAAAATTAGGTTCACACAAGACTAATGGAAAATTAATATTACCTAAAGGCTTATGTTTTAGTGATGGTGACAGTCTTGAATTTAAAATGTAAAAACACAGCAAATTGCTTAAACATTACAGTATTTTATTTTTGTCTTGTGATTTTTATTTTAAATAGGTGTGCATTAAGGGCACAAATGTATTTAAGGGCTACTTGAAAGACCCAGAAAAGACTGCAGAGGCCTTGGACAAGGATGGCTGGCTTCACACTGGTGATATTGGTAAATGGCTTCCGGTAAGATACACTCGTTTCCCTGCATTGTGAAAAAAATGGATATAATTGGCTTAACGTTGCACACAAACTGAATGCAGCTTTCCAAATACTGTCCTCTTAAAATCACAAACGTTTGTGTATTGTAGTGAAATTTTTATGTGATCAACAAAAAATGAAGTATATGAATAGCTGTTATGGCTTGGCTCAAAGGCCACAACAAAGAGATGTCCTATAAAGGGTTTTTGCAAAAATAAGTTTGTTCAACATAAATTATGATTAAAGTAAATTTCTAATATGAGGTGTGAAATCAGTCATGTATGTGTGCACAAGTGTAGGATGCAGGTGAAAGTGTTGCAATGTGCGATCATGTGTGAACCAAATTTGAACCGTCACCTCAACACAGTTCTTACAGAAAAATCATGTGTGAAAATCTTGCACCACATGTAAAATTCACACGTGGTCCATACAAATATTCAGATGTGAAAAAGCACAAGTATACATGGATTCCCAATTTACTTGGGTTAATACACAAAGAAAAAAAAAATTTCATACATGCATAACCATGTGTGTAATAGTGGTGATATACACAGGCATCATGGTTAAAAAAAAACCCAACACATTTTCACATGTACATCACCACTGATACACACATGCATCATATAAATAGTTTTTCCTTTGGCATTGATTCCTAATTTACTTAAGATAAAATCACTTGGAATTTTAAAGTTCTTTTTTTGTGGTGGTGGTTTTGCTGGTTCTGTATCCCCAAACTTCCAAAGAACTAGACCCTCTTGTCTTATTTGTAAAATTGGCACAGAGTTATGAAGCTCTCTAAGTTATACTAGTTTTGCCTTGTGGGTTTTGCAACAGAGTGGAGTCTTGAAGATTATTGACCGTAAAAAGAACATCTTCAAGCTGGCTCAGGGGGAGTACATTGCCCCGGAGAAGATCGAGAATGTGTATGTCCGCTGCGGCCCTGTGGCCCAAGTGTTTGTGCATGGAGACAGTCTGCAGGTAACTGGATATTTTTCTCTCTCTTTCTGTACCTTTCCAGCTGCTTAATCTTAACAATTAATGTCTTTGTTTCTTTCTATCTTTTTTTTTTTTTTTCGTATCCGTTCAGTCGAGTCTGGTTGCCATTGTGGTACCTGATGCTGATGTCCTGCCAGGTTTTGCAAAAAGTCTTGGCATCCAAGGCTCCATTGAAGAACTCTGCAAGAACACAGTAGGTTTCTGTAATGTGTAAGTTTATTCTCTCCAGTGTTTTAGACAAATGTCCAAAGTCAAGAATCTGCAGGAAATGTGATCATTAACACGAAAAGCTGCCAGTTGGAGAAGTTGGCATGCTGTGCAACTCAGAGTACATGTCTGCAAATTACATTTACTGGAAACAGAGCAGCGGAGCAGTGGGGACTGGGAGACATGTTTAACTGATTCAAATTGTGCTTTATTCTCAGGAAATTAAAAAGGCCATAATCACAGATATGACCAAACTAGGAAGAGAAGCAGGTCTGAAGTCATTTGAGCAGGTAAAGAATTTTTGTCCTAGCAGATTCTACATTTAAGTCTCAAGTATTTTTTCATACTCCATAAAGCCGAAAAGTCTCTAACTGCTTTAGTTTTGAAACTCATCTGGTTAAGTAGCTTAATCACATCTACCTTTCTCTTTCTTCTCTGCTGCAGGTGAAAGACGTGCATCTCCACCCTGAGCTCTTCACCATCGAGAACGGCCTGTTGACTCCCACCCTGAAAGCGAAGAGGGCTGAGGTCAAAGAGCTGTTCCAGCCACAAATTGATAAACTTTATGCTGACATCCAATAAATTAACCCTCAAACAGAAAAGGGTCTTCATGTTTTACAGCAACATTCCATTCAGTCACCAATGAATAGCACCAGTTATAGTAGATCAAACCTTAAGGCAATTTGCAAAACAGATTCTGGTTACCTACATAGCTATTTAATTTTGTCCAGTCATACAGTTTTAAATGCATGGGAATTCCATCTTGGTCTTATGTTCAGGGTTTTTTTTTATGCTTGTTAGTAAAATGTTTGAATCAGACAGATGCAGTTTTTGTATTCGGGCTCAAAACCTTTTTGCTGTACTTTGGTTTTTAAGGTCAACCTCAAATGTCTGGGTTTTATGTGGAGCCTTGTGAAAGGTTTAAAATTTCATTCAAATGCCAGTGTTTATTAAAAAAAAAAATTAAGTCAGCACTGCCCTCGTGTGTTCAAACACTGAATTCACTCTCGGCATGGGGTAAATGTGGCAGCATCAATTTTTAGAATCGCCTGAGGAAGGCTCTGGACATGTCCTCATAATCAAAACTGGAGAACTTATGTCTTGTTTGGAGAATCCTACCAAAGACTGCTGAAACTAAAGCCAAATAGTTTCAACAAAGTAGCACAGGGGTGTGCATACTTTTACAGTTATTGCAATTGTATTTTGACATGTATGATATTTCCCACATTTGGTCTTTAGAACAGTTTACATTCAGACTTTGCTTTCAACATTCAGCTTTTATTAGTTTAATTCAATCACAAGCACTCATTTTGACACCTCTGGGTACTGAAAGGCAAGTCTCATACTTCAGATTAATTAAAGGTGGGCTGAGTGAAATGCATTTATTCCCCTGTATTTGTGTACCCTTTTCAGATGCATTTTCTTTCTCTTAACTTTCAGACAGTATGGACACATCATACAGATAGCTCAGAAGGTGAACTACAAATATGATCAAATCTTAATCTAGTTCAACCAAGTAATTCTCAGAACTAGTTCTTGGTCTTGGAAAAAGTACTTGAGACAGAAAACCAGGAATAATTCGCCATTAAAAAAGGATTACTGCAAACTCGTCCCAAAAGTTAAAGAATGAGCCTAAAATTACCACCACCCTACCAAGTTTAGCTTTTCTTAGGTTGATTTTTAGGTTATGGTTGAAATAAAGTCCTGGTTTGTGGAATGAAAAGACACCTAAGATTAATGTAAATGTGCAAAACTAAAATATAGAACACATTTTTCATTAAACGGCTAAATTATGTATCCAACATAAAACATTTAATTCATTTGGTGGGTCGATTTTATTCAGTTTTTTTTTTTTTTTTTTTTTTGCACTAATTAGCAATTTAACTTTTGAAAAATGTGCACTCCTAAAATACTTTAGCCTAAATGTCATTTGACTCAATGAAGCAAGCAACACCGCCCCCCAGCGGTTGTTTTCCACTAAGTTTCGGTTACAGTCGCTCCTCCAGGCAGCAGCAGTACACTCCCCCCCCGCCTCCCCGCTTCACCTGGAGTTTACACGGGCACAGAACTCCGCTGTCCCTGAATGGAATACTTTTCCAACTCCGAAGGCTCCAGTCCACCACTCATTCCCCAGAGCCGATCTTCCTCAGATGTTTGACCGTCGTATGCGTTTCCACTGCGGACATTTTACTGCGTTTGGATCTCCCGTGGATCAAACTCACCTGAGGGCAGCTGCACAGCACGCGTCTTCTTCTCCAACATGGCTTCTTCCGCCACAGGTGACCACGAAGAGCAGGTAAGCTGGCTGGAAAAAAAAAGTTTTAATGCGCCTGAAAGCGCCGGGTTTCTCTCTCAGTGGGGTTTGGTGGCGTTGTGCTGGAAGCTGCGATAACACCAGTTCAGTTTGAAAGCACAAGGTAAAGAGTGGTGGTGAGCTGACTGAACACAATTTAAAGTGCGACTTTTAACTGTCAAAATAAATAAGCTCTGTGTTGAAACTTTCTATGTTTGACGACTCTGACAGTTGATTTATGAGATTACACTGAAAACTCCCCATGCTGATCAGCTCTCATGCCACACATGCAGGTGGATCTAGGTAAATTAGAAAATCATCAAAAAGTAGACTGTGCAAGTAACTCTGGTAGAAAAGTAAACGTTTTTAGAAATATTTTACACACAAATTTATACAGCCTATATATTTTTTTCAGTTAATATTGATAATTATGGCATACAGCCAATGAAATATTTCTGTTACATCAGTGGAAAGTGAAGTGAAAGGCAAAAATATTGCAAGAAACGGAAATAACTGTTGCCTTAGAGCACTTAGATCTAATGCACATTGCAAAAAAAAAAAAAAAAAGTAAAAATAACCCGTTTGAAAGGTAAAAACTTGGAGTGAATATCTGAGCCTGTCTTTTCTTCCCGTTTTAATTTAAAATCTTCTTACTGCTTCTTATTTGTGGCGTTTTCTGTGAGATTTCCAGTAAATCTGCTAATTTTAAGCTCAAAAGGAAAGGACGCAGACAGGTCAGCCTACCTCCATCTGAAACACACATGCCCAGTTTGGAGATTAAACTCATAATACCTGCTTGTTCACAGCCACTGGATTAGAGCCAAGTCCTAATAAACCTTTTCTCCTGCAGTGGTGGTGACTAGGGAAAAAAAATGGAGACTGACATATATGTGTTATCTTAATTAGTGGTTGAAGACTTAAAATTGCTGTGATATTTTAATTTATTGTAGTTTTTTCAGGTAACTTAATAAAGAGAACATGTATTAACTCAATGACTGCCAAAAGTTTGCAGTTTTATTATAGTAACAGTTTACAGCACAGACCAATTGATACTTGTTCAGCAATGAATGGGGATATTAGAGACCATACACTGTACAACCTAAACTTTGGTAGTTTTAATGTTTTCTTGTCAGGTGCATGTGATTTTAGAAAAAAAACACACCAAAAAACAACATATTTCATATGACTTGAAACAAAGGCTTTTGTCAAGATCACTTATTTATTAATTCCAAGATGAAACTCTACATGCTGCCATTAAGGCTTTTTTTTTTTTTTTAATCTGTTTGCATCCTAGATCCCTGTCTAGGCTTGCCACTGTTTTCACAACAGCTGATGGAGATTAGATCATTTGCAGCTGCTTGTGTCTAAATCCATCCCTTATTACTTGTTTTCTACCATTGTGGATTTAGCTGTTGTCACTGATTTGAGAGAAGACAACCAAATAAAAATGAAGTGCCTAAAGTCGCGAAAGTGTTCATACATGTTGAATTGCTTTTCAAATTTTGGCACGTTACAATCACCACACACCAGAGAGGTGGCAAAAAGAAAGCTATTGTTGAAGGAAGTACTCCATGTTAGAGACACAGTAAACCTCTAGAAAAAAGTTTACTATGTCATGATGTTTCATGACAATATCATGAAACTTGGCCTACATAGAAAATGCAATGTTTGGAGGAAAACTAACTAAATATTACAGCATTATACTGGGGGCATGTTTCAGAAGATGTAAGGATGCTTGGTCAGAGTTAGTGAGAAGATAAATTAAGCTAAGCACAGGAAAATGATGGAAGAAAACCTGCTATAGGCTGCTAAAAAACGCAATTCTCGGACAGAAATTCAATATCTGATTTAGATTCGGTGTCAAGATGTTCACAGATGCCCCATCATATCTGACTAAGCTTGAGGTATTTTACAAAGAAAATTTGGAGAACGTCAGTCTGTGCTGGTAGAAAAAAAAAAAAGTCATACAAGTTGTAGATGTGATTGTTGAGAAAGGTGGCGTGAACTACTGACACAAAAGGGCTGAATGGAAATGCAAGGCACACTTTTTGATTTGGGTGAACTGAACGATGATGAAAAACTTTAATCTGTAAGTAGTAATTGCCAAACTTTAGCAAGATGAAACCTATGTGTGTAACTCATGATCTTAAATCCTCTTGAATGAAGCCTTAGACATCAACCTTGACCCGGCTGAGCTTTATAGCAGGCAGCCTTCAAATGGTCTTATCATGATAATTACAAACATTTCACAAGCAGTCTGAGAATACTGCATTCCTGCCTTCAAAATGTTAACTTTGTGTGTTTTTTTTGCTTTGTTTGTTCTGGCATAACTTGAATCATTCACAGTTTTGGTTAATCGTTACTCTTATGACTGGTTACTCTCGTGTATTCCTTCCTGCCCATTAGTTTAGCGCTGGACTTGACACGTTTGAAAGGTGAACATCACATTTTACGCCTGCCGGTATTTAGAAATCTGTCATGAACTCTATATTGATGTTTGTGTATGGGTTTGCCAGCTGGCGTGCAAGAACATGACCGACTGCATTGATTTTCTAACCAGGAAAAGATTTTTTTCACCTCTGGGGATTGCTATCATAAATTTCAAGATGTTATGATAGCAGGCAAAGTATTCAAACTGGGACAACAGGCATTGTGACGTAATGATTTTGGTAAGGAATTTTTACATGAACTAGAGGCCTCCTTGTTCCCAACCTGCTTCTTCATCCATTGGCCTTCATAACTTAAAACCAAAACATGCGTCCTTAAGCTAATATTTTGATGTCAACATTGCTTCTTTTGAAGGCTGAAATAGAAATTTGATCTTGTGCAATCCTGAAGTCCTTCCTTCATCCACACTGTTGCCCATCCTGTGTTTGTTTATCTATCTATCTGTGGTTCCTTTTGGCTTAATGGTTGACCACAGATTGTAGTGGGAAATGGAAAGCTGCAAAGTACTGGTGTCTGTTGCCAAGACACTGTGCTGGAGGTTTATTGTGGAGGAGCAAACAATGAGTACGAGTCTCCACCTATGTCCTGGTGAAAAGCTAATGGTCACCACAATGACTGCTGTGTGTGTACAGGGTGGTCTGATGGGATCAAAAGGAGAAGTGCTGTGTTGTGGGAATGTGTTGGATTTTATGGGATGCCAGGATGAGCACACCTCACAGTTCAGTTTTATGGGCCAGTTCTGTGTTGGAGCCAAGCCTTTATCAACAAGGTTTTTATGTTTCAAGAATAATTGTTCACAACTGAGTCCGGCATGACTATAGAACAAAGTGATGGTTCTTTTCTTTTGAAGTAAGGTTGTGGAGTTGATAAGTATTTTTTTTATATATCTCTTATTTTGATTAGACCACAATTGGAGTAATCTCAGTTTGGAGAATCACAGAGAAATTCTCAAGTTTTTGGCAAAATTACTTAACGTACATGGTGCCATTTTGTCAGAAGCCAGCACAAATTTTGTACTACAAAAACTCCAACCATTATTCAAATTTGATTATTCAAATAAATCTCATGGTAAGAAATATTGGTTTTTACCAAATCATCAGTGTTATCATCCTAGGCACATATAACAATTCCTAACAATATAGAGGGAATTCACTTGAAGCATTTCTTGTGATTTAAACATTAAAGCATAAATGTTTAGAAACTGTTACTTTCCATGGAGTATAAAATGTGTGTTGTCACTCAGAGGGCTATTTCTCTTAGCCACTCTTCAAAAAGAGAACCACAAACAGATGGTAATAGAGATAAAAAGTGTCCAAAGATCACAGCAGTAAATAATGGCATCTTGGCATCACCAAGTCACCATAAAAGCCATTAGAGACTACATGGACTGGACAAAAGTCAACACATTTCTGTCAAAACGAGACCATAACAAATAATTTTTGTGATTTGTCAATGCTATTTGGAACATTGACTGCCTGAGAATATTTGGAACAGGTCACAATTCTTTCTATTTTCACGAAGGCCACAGCTCCAGCTGAAGAAAAGCTCACTGTTGAAGAACTGTAGCAAAGAGATACATTATTGGTTTAGCAACACCAACTACATGCACCAAGGTTGCTGTTTCTGTCCTGCCATCACAAACATGGATCATTGCAATTTCAACTATCTGCTGGAACGTTTACCGGAACTGTGTGCTTTGGTCGGACGACACTACGGTCGAGTTTTTCAATAAGTGTCAGTAAAGTGGAGCATCTGCGATGCAGTAGGCCTGTTCTCTACCTTTAAAAAATTCTGATTTGAACTTTGGCAGAAAAACGGAAAACTTCAAATGCCAGGAAAGTGTCCAAAATCCAGTGATGCATTAAGTTTAAGACCCTGCTAAATGTGGCTAGTTTTATAACCCGAACATACTGATATAAGCATCTTCATCGTCATAGTGTTCTTATTAATTTGTCTTAAGTGATGCTTTCCAATCGTCCTGCTGACTGTGAGGAGAAATGTCCCATTCAGCTGACTCAGTGGGCTGCAGGGGAGGCAGTGAGTTCACTGATTCACCCACCGGCTGCATTTCAGAACTGTGTATTGTAGTGAAGAGGGTAAACATGACCTCAGTCATGGTGAGGTAATGCCAAGTCACTGAATTACTGTGTTTGAGAAGGCGATAAAGTATTTGGTAAACACCTGTTGGTATCCTTCCAAAGAGCAGTTGTAAAAATGGGTGTTGCCAGAGCTTCGAACAAACATGGTAGATCAGTAGTTTTGTGTGCTGACTTAGCACTATTAGCCTCCCGTTTACTCTCAAGAGTGAATGTGTAACTTCCTGCTAACCGTATGCGGTGTTAATCTGAGCTCACTTTTGTCAGGATACCCATGCATGCGTGCAGTCAGCTTAGTGAAGTAGCAGAGCCAGACACACAGTGGGACAGCATAGACAGTCTGTGGAAACTGAATGGCATCTATTGTCAAATAATCAGCCTGGATTATCCTGATGGCTGCAAACATAAGATGGTTGAGGTGCAACTTATTTCACTGGAAACATGGTGATAAGCAGTCTGGATTTGTGTCCATCTCCAAAGAGTTATTTGTAAAAACAACTTAAAATGATTAACATTTAAGATTTGGATCTGACTTCACATTTGTCCAGGTGGATTAACAGTCAGAGAAACTAGATAATTGCCAATTAATCAGCTCTTGCTTTGATGGGAGATCAGCAGATCAAACACTGAAAATTCTGTGGGTTGTATTTCTTTTTTCTTCACTAAACTGAAACCTCCCACCATTTTCTGGTTATGAATGCGTCAACCAACAGTCTGTGCTTTGATGTTGTTTGAGTTTAATAAAAATCGGAGTAAAGCTAGGGCAGACAAACACAGGAAATCTTGTTTTTCCTTCATTTTGTCTTGAACTCAAAACTTTGAAACCACGATCGCAGGAGGGTTAATGTGTGTGTTTTGTTTGATACGCCCCATTATGTGCAGTATATTGGATATTGTTACTGTGTCAGGTAATGTACTGAGCACCTTGAGATTTAATGTCAGTGCTCTTTGCACCACTTCTCAACCTTTTTTCCAAATGCATATTGTTTCTGCCTAACACGTCAAATATTGTTATTTTGCTGCCTTTTGAAACCCTCCGAAAGTTGACACAATCATTTTATGAGATTTTGTTTTGCCGGTTTTATAAATGTCTAAACAGTTCAGGAAAATTCATTGGATTTCAGACAATTCATTTGAGTATAAAAATCTGATGCAGCTGCATCTGATTTTTTTTTTTTTTTTTTTAGGTGAGAAAACACTTTTTTGAGGGAGAAATAAATGATCAAAGCAAGACATCATCCTATTGTAGACCAGCTGGACAGAACAGAAAAGATGTAGTCCTGTAGTAACATCTGCACACAGCAAGATGTTACAAGAAAGAATGAGCTAATAAATGAATGGATGAATACGTACCAGTGTGTCACTTGTTATTATTGACTGAGACAGAAAGAGAAACAAAAACTCCAACCCGGCAGTTGCACCGACTGTTACCACTACAGACTGGTGGATTATGTCCTTGAGCTGTAAGGATTCAAATGGGTGAACATTCAACCACAGAGTCTCTCCCTCTGGATCTCTGCAGCTCCTCTAGAATTACTCTGAATAATGCCCTCCTGTCACTTTAGGTTGACTGCTATGTCTTGGTAGATTTACAGTTGTGCCATGTATTCAGTGAGATGTTCAAAATTGGGACGTTGTTTTATTTCCAAACCCTGCTTGAAACTTCTCCACAGCTTTATCTCTGATCTTTCTGCTTTGTTCATCAATGTTAATCTTGCTGTTTGCCAACTAATGTTCTCTAACAAAGACCTGAGCTTTTCACGGAGCAGCTGTATTTATACTGAGATTAAATTACACACTGGTGGCCTATTCACCTGTTGGATGATTGCTTAACGCAGTTGGTTGCACATGATTTCTTTTTAGCAGCATCAGATAAAGGCGAATGACTGCGAACTTAATTCACGGTCTTTGGATTTTCATTGTTAAAAAAAATGTTGACAATGCAATGTAACGTTTTGCTTCTATTTCATAATCTTGCACTACTTTGTGTTGGTCTCCCACATAAAGTCCTGATAAATAGATTAAGGTGTATGGTTCAAATATGACAAAATGTGAAAGGAGTGAATACTTTACAAATGCAAGGGGTTATGTGAGGCTATCTTAAATTAGCAATATAGGGTTGTTTTGGCAAGCAATGTAAAGCTACATAAGTGTTATGAAATGACAATTTTTGTCTTACAGAAAATTTTAGGAGGATAACTACAGTCTTAACACTATAAATTAACAAAACATATTTAACCTTACAACTAAATTGTTCAGTTAAAAAGTAAGAGGTTGTGTGTCAGTGTTTTATTACATCACAGTAATACTCGTAATAATCAAAATCGTTATTGTTTGTTAAAATATTCTTCCACTAACAATGTGATGGAAATACGCGTAGTGATTTTTTTCCCCCCCATCAACCTATTTGAGAGTATTTTTAAAGAACAACTTTACAAAGCTTGCTGTTGGCACCTATTTCAGGACAGATAAGTTGATGAAATAATGGGTGCATCACTGGTTTCTAAGTCCTCGCAGGCAGAACCTGAGTGGGGATCCAAGTTTTCCAGCTGGGCTCCCATCACTGTGCAGCTCACCAGCCTTGGCAATAAGACCATTTTAGGCGTGGAACCATGTCCTTTTTGCATTCATTAGTATTGTGTTAGTGCGTCGATCCCAAGACAAAGACGGATTGTAAATCAGAGGAGGGAGCCTTTGTGACTGCTGTTTGTGTGTCTGCTCTTTCTCAATTGTCATGTGTGTTTGCGTGGGCGCGTGCATGTGCGTGTGTCTGTGCGAAAGAGTGAAAGTGTTTTTTTTTTTCTTTCTTTTGTGTAAATGAGTCTTTCTTGCTTTACGACTGTTTAACCTTTTTGTTTAACACTTCTTTTTTACATGGGTGTTACAGCAGGAGACATGTCCGATTATCTTAGCTGATGGGAGAGATCCAATTTTTTACTACACATTCTTTTCGATCTTTGGTGCTGAATAAACAGACAGCACTACACTGCCAGAAAGCACACAGTAAAGTTAAAGGAATCCTTCGTTGGTGCACAGATCAGAATTTTTCAGCATGGTACCATTTTCTGCCTTTCTTTAAAGTCTGACCTGCTGATTTTTTTTTTCTATAGGTTATATCACATTAAAAGAGATAAAAACTTGCCACATAGTTGCAAGATGCAGCATAGAATCAAGAAGTTACATTAGCTGATTAGAAAGCACACTGTTGGTAGATGCGCTTTTAGACCAAAATAGAGAAAATACTTTTAGTGCTGATGAATCTAATTAATATGGAAGATGATATTTGATCTGCTGAATAGCAGAGACAATCGAAAGAAGAAAATAAGTCCGCTCTATATGTCAATTGGGGAGAACAAAAAAGTATTTATTTTTATTTTATTTTATTTTTTGCAAGTAATTTAATGCTCATCTGGAAGTGCTTGTTGAGAGCTGAACCCAGAGTCATTGCACTCATGGTGACCTTTCCATCCCAGCTGGTGCATTTTCAGGCACATGACTATTGAGTATTGGAGGAGCAGATTGAGGCCCAGGCATAAATAAACTACTGAATCTATTGATTGAGATCATCTCTTTCTGAAGCTTCTCTTGAAAGCATTTTTTTTTAGTTTTTGAGGGTTACCATGGAGAAATCCTGCCACTCTAATGTTGTTACCATAGGGATTCATCTTTCGCCGTGGTGCTGCCTTGGTAACAGAGTATGAACTCAGACTAATTTCCTCCTGGCTGGTCTTTAATCAAGATTCTCTCTCAAATGAGGTCATTAGTATGCAAGGGGCATCAAAGATAGTTTTTGTCTTTATTATTCCTAATTTGGACAGTCAGTGTTGGTTTAGTGTCTGAACTGTAATTTTAGACTTCAAATGTAGAGAAGGTGGTGGGAGGAAAAATCAGATAAAATCAATCAGAAACTGATAATGATTATTATAAATTTTTTTTTTGGTTTTGATTACACAAAAACTTGATCTTTATCAAGTACTAGTATTTGGACATTCCTTCATGTCAGACAACCACAGACATAAAACTTTAAGGCAAGGTGCAGCCTTTGTGCGAATTTTGTTCTTAGAAGAAAATAAACCTCTTTTAAAAACTCCCCTGATGTGGAGCCAGCACAAGCCTTAGTGTTTTGCCTTTGCTGCGGGGGTGACCGTTTTATTCTGAGCCGAAATGCTACAATCTATCATCTGCCATTTTCACCAGAGATTTCACAATTTACTACCTACAGTCGCCTGCAACAAGTTCACACCTGCATTGAGCTCAGGTTTTCCCAGAAACTTCTTTGAAGCAGATATGGGCCTACCTGTGCCATAAATTTTTTGCATACAACATTAATTTAATCACATATTTTGCTTCTGAACCATCTATGAAAAATATGCAACATTAGGATAATATAGGTTCATATAGGTGTTGCTTTGCTGCCATTGGTATTCCTTGTCTTTAACATTTATTAGCTGACAGATTAAAAAGGCCATGCATTAAGATTCTACAATTTCTTAAAATGCTGCGGTATAACTACCAAATATGTAAAGGCAGTGCTGTTCAGGTTTAATTGAAATGCTGAACAAGTTGAAACAGGCTGAGTAGCTTCAATCTGTTCTCATTTGGTCTGTTTAAAACATATTCTCACTCATCCAGGTTACAGCAGTGTTTTGAAAGAGGAGTCCTCCATGGATCCAAAATGTTTCTTCAAAAGTGAATAAGTTGAGACAAGATGGGGACGATGGTGGCGCAGGGGTAAAGCTCACAACCCGTATAGGGAGGCCTTAGTTCTCTATGTGACCATCACTGGTTCGAGTCCCAGCACACTGACCTTTTGCGGCTTGTCTTACTCGATTTCCTGTCTGACAACCTTCAAATAAAGGCTACTAGAGCCAGAAAAACATTTAATAAGACACAAGCTTTTGAACCAAGAATCAAGAAAAAAAATTTAAGCATTTTTACACATTTTGTAAACTTTGCATTTTTACATTTGTGAAGGTAGGACAGACAGATTTTTCTTTTTCTCCAAAAAAACAAATACCATGTTAGATGAAGCTA
>CAEFZX010021323.1:0-23684 GCA_903066825.1 Alfaro cultratus
GATGTCAGAATACCTTCCCAGAGCTGCTGTTTTGATATGAACTGCATTCCACCCTCAGATCTTCTGCTTGAGGAAACTCCAAAGGTTCTCAGTAGAGTTGAGGTCAGAGGAGGATGGTGACCACACCATGAGTTTCTCCCCTTTTATGCCCATAGCCAATGACACAATGAGATGCTGCATTATCATGCATGAAGATAATTTTTCTACGGAAGGTATGGCTCTTCTTTTTGAACCATGAAAGAAAGTGATCAGTCAGAAAGTTCATATACTTTGCTGGGGTCATTTTCACACCTTTGGGGCCATCCACCACCAATCCACTACTGCGTCCATCTGGACCATCCAGGGTTGCACAGCAATCATCAGTGAACAAGTTTGCTTGAAAATTAATCATCATGTACGGCTGGCCCACTGCGACCGTTTCTGCTTGTGAGCACTAGTTAGGGGTGGCCGAATAGTAGGTTCATGCACCGCAAGCCTCAGGCGGATCCTCCACCTTGAAGTTCCAGAGGCACCAGCAGCTTCAAATAACTGTTTGCTGCTTTGTAAGGGCATTTTAACAGCTGCTCTCTTAATCCGATGAATTTGTCTAACAGAAACCTTCCTCATTATGCCTTTATCTGTACAAACCCATCTTTGTTCTGAATCAGTCACAAATCTCTTCACAGTACAATTACGCTTCAGTTTTTGTTAAATATCTAATGTTTTCATACCTTGTCATATGGCACTACACTATCTGATGATTTTCGTCAGCAGAGATATCCTTTCTCTTTCCCATATTGCTTGAAACCTGTGGCCTGCTTAATAATGTGGAACATCCTCCTTAAGTAGATTTCCTTTAATTCAGCTCACCAGACAAACTAATCAACCCAGCTCTCTGAAATTAATTATAGGATTCAAAGAGCCCTGACACACAATACCATCAATAAATTTAATAGCACAACAAAAAATTTAATCTTTTTGACACTTAAATCCAATTTGCATAATTATTTGGAACACAGTGTAGTAAAAATGCACCAATATCAAAATTTAAGCTGATATCGAAAGACAATATAATTACTGCTGTAATGGTAGTACTAAATTACTGCAGCACTGACAAATATTGACCAATATTTGTCAATATTACGAATGTATTATACATATTTCACTACACTTTCGACACCGTGTAAAAGTAACCACACCACCTTCTCTATTTCAGTTACACACACCATTGTCCTGCACTCCATCACTTCATCTGTCCCTTAACTGGATAAATATCATGTGGCCATCCCACTCGCTCTCCTGAACCCTATACACATATGGCAACAACACTGAAATAAACACAGGTTTCTCATATTGGCCCAATTTTACTTTTGAAAGCCTATCTAAAATGTGTTATTAAATGTAACCACATAAAGAAGGCACACCTTAAATATGTGAAGATCAAAGTAGAGCAAGTACGACTGAAGTGTTTCAGGCCAAAAGTCTTAATGTTTGGAAATCAAAACATAGTGCCCGTAGGTAACATACTTAATTGTGGTATAAAATGAAGCTATGTGCTTAGGAAATACATATAGTATACACACAACATATTATCAACTGGATTGTGAAATTTGTGGGCATAACTTGAGAAAATGCAAAGAACTTGAACTTGATCCGCTGAAATTGTCATTTGTCAGTTGAAGATAATGATTATGTCTAGAGAGGAAACCAAGATAATCAAACAACTTAGGTTAGAAGAACCTAAAAGTATTAAGAGAAATGGCAAAGGACATAATAAGAAATAGGTTATTTAGGCAAGGTTTTGGTCTAGATAAATTACACTATCATCCTTTTAGAAAGAATACGGGTGAAGATTACATAGACCAAAAATGTGATAAAATGCCTGTTAAACAACTTACAAAATAAGTCATTTCACAGAACAAGTCCTATCATGTAGCTAGAGCTAATGCTTGAGCTGAAATAAAATCCAAAAACACTGAATCGGAGTTGGCCCCTGGTGATGATCTGTTACCTTCCTACAACAGGCTTCAGTAGTCATGCAAATATTTACCTTCCCTTTCAGACTTGTTATAGTCCTTTTGGAGACAAGACAAAGAAGGGTCTCGAGGAATTTAGAGATTGTGTGACTCTGTTGGGGGCCACTTTAAATAGAATTTATGTACTACAGCTGACAGACCCTGTCCTTCTTTTTTATACTAGACTAATATGAAATAGCTTTTACTTTATATGTCTCTACATTAAAGGTACCTACAAGTTTTCTCAAGAGAAAAATTCAACAAAAAATCCATCTCTGGCTACAGTGTATGGCTACCTCCCTACTTTCTTACTCCCAGCAACTCCATAATCTGCCAACTTTCCTTCTCTGCTCTGTTTCAAATGTCACTTTGTTTGTTATACAAGGGTTAGGGCTAGGGAGGAACTCAGACAGATATCTGGCCAAGTGAGACATTTTATTTTATCACAGATTGTTTAATCCAAAGCTTCTCTTTGGACAAAAATAAACAAGGCTCCCCTTGGATCTGTGCTTTCTTGAGGCAATTTGCCAGGTCGCCCCAATATATAGTTCACTGGGGCCAGGAACCAATGGGCCGTGCTTTATGGGGGCTGTATGCTCAGCTTCTGCTTTATGGAGACGAAGTTAAAACTACAAAGTAGTGAGTTTCAAAAAAGCCCTAAATGTTTCAAAATGAACTGAAGTTCCCACATCTGTCCAAGATCTGCTCCATTTTGGTCCAAACTGCAAGCCGAGATGAGCTCGACGCCATAAGTTGTTTATAATTGAATCCTTCCACACCTCTCTGGGAAGCCATAAATCATTCTCCTAATTGAGTCACAAACCAGTAATTAGCGGTGGTTGAGAAACATAATGGTTGGAGGGATTTCTTTTGATTCAATCTGATGATAGCTGTGGGGAGAGCACCAACAGCGCCCCCTGTTGAGGCTGACATCTCCCCAACACTTTAATTCAGTGAATTAATAGTATTAATTTTGATAGCAAATTTTTGTTTAGTTTTAGTCTTTTGACTAAGTTATCATTTAGTTGTAATCACAATTTAGTTTTAGTGTAGTTTTTATGAACTAATTGTAATAACATTTAGTCAACAAAATTATATGTACAATTTGTTATTTGTTATTAGTTAACACAAATAACTAACACATGGTTATTTGTGTTAACAGTTACAGCAAGAACATGCCATAACTGTCTTTAAACAGTTATAGGATGTTATTGTCTGAATAAAAAAAAGAAAAACAAACAAATTTGGCAATTCTCAGACATTTTTATTTTCTGTTAATATATGTGTCCATGTTGTCCACTCTGTCACTATTTAATGCCTAAACTGGTTTTGGGGCTGATCTTTTAAAGCCCCCAAAAGAATCATTCTTAAAAATGATTCTTACAATTTATTAGGCAGATTATTAGGCAGCCATGCAATAAATCAACATACAGTATAAATGGCTATTTGAAATTCTAAACAATCAACCATATTTATTTGTATAGCATATATCAGCAACAATGCAGTTCAAAGTGCTTTACATCGTTAAAGCACACAAAAAAGCAAAGAAAAAAACATCCTGCTTGCAACAGTTCTTCCAACAGCACCACCTTGCACTCCTGTAATAAGTTGGTTTGGTGAGTTCTGGTGATTTATTTTCGCTTTTAAGAAACAGCCAGCAGTTTTTGTGTGGATCTTTTTCTTGTATACAAAGGCTTATTTAGTTAAACTCTACATGGCGATGGGAAAAGAAAACTTGCCAGGAAAATCAGAGTGGTTCAGAACCTGAACAAGGAACATGAACATGGTTCTCATTGTATTATTTAATTCATGTATCTTCCCCCATCTTATGGAAAACAACTTCAAGTTGAAACTGAATTCTGATATACAGTATTTTATCTCTGTCCCATGATGGATGCAGCTGTGCTTGTTGGCAAACAAACATTTTCCAGAAGATAAGTAGTAAACACATCAATGCACAGAGGAATAATCTGGGAGTTGACCGGGTGACTACTGCACTGCTAGATAAAGAAGATTACCTGTATTGTGGTGGCTAGCCAAGGTTTGGCTTGTGTGTATACATATTAATCTGCGAAAATGCACAAACATTTGCTAAGGTTTACTGTTACTGTGTGTTTTTGTGCAACGTTATGTACTGATGTTTGTCTAAAAGAGTTGGGGAAAGGAGTCAGTGGATCCTTGTTCTTGTGGAACAGTGATTTCCATTCAAATGAAATGCATATCTGGTAAGGGAAAAACAATGTGAATAGAAAATGTCTAGGAAAACATCATGGTCAGAAAATTACAGTAGTTAATCATAAGCATTAATCTTATAATTACTGGCTTTCAAAGATACATTGAAACCATTCTTCTACAAGGTTTGCTGTGATATTTAGCATAAATCTAAACAAGAGCTGGGTGTACAAATTTGGCTTTATTGTGTGTTTTTGCTAACCCACACAGTATCAGACTTCCCTATACAGGCTTACATCAACAATTCCTATATTGTCCCTTGACAAAATTTTAAGCTGCCAAGTTTTATGCTGTGCACGTCTATTAATAATTTTCCATAAATTTTCAACCAGGTTGAAGTTGACAGCTGGTTGAAAATTTTATGTGCTGCAAAACCGGTTTTGATGTGTGTTTGGGATTAGTGTTTGGTTGAAGCACCCAATTGTGCCCAGGTTTTGCTAATATAACAATGTTACCCTAAGAAAAAGGAAATTGGTAAGGATGTTTAAGATCAATTAAGAAATTAACAAGAGACATGGACACTGGAATATACTCGAATGATAGTGTCACTGTTCAGTGTAAGATATTTAATGTTAAGGTAGGCTTGGAGGGTACCAACCAAAAAAGAATTGTCTTCTCTAAAATTATCAACCATAAAAACAGATTGAAATTTGCCCACAGCAAAATATTGCCTGGAGAAAGATTTTATGGTCGGACAAGAAAGAAACTGACCTATCTGGCCACAGTGACAAGAACACTGGATGATTCAAGACAGTGTTTTTAAGAACAGTATAATGCCTGTCAAACATTGTGGTGGAATCATGATACTGTAGGAGCTGTTTTGCAGCCAGTAGTAATAGTCTACTGCAGCAAGTGAACTGAATAATTAAGATGAGAAGTGGTACTCTACAAAATCTTGAACGTACACCCAAATTTAACTGCTAGTTCATTAAAACAGCTGGATGTTGCACGAGAACAATAATCCAAAACATACATAAAAATGATTTTGCAAAAGATTAAAAAAAAAAAAAAAGATTAATATTGAGTTTCTTGAACACCTAGCAAAAGCTTTGACTCTGTGATGTTGAATGAACTATGTGTGGACCATACCAGGAAATCAATCAATACCATTTTTCTACCATTTTTAATAAGAAAAAGAGTAACCAAATACACAGCTAAAATTATGCAAAAAGCAAGTTGATTGGAAAGCAGGTGGTTTATCTGCAAATTGCCATTTAACATAAAGCAAAACATTAATTTTATGAGTTGATGTTTGAGCCTGTATGAAAATTTTTATAACTCCTGGGAATTAGAAAAAAAAAATTTAAAAGTTGTGCAACCAATTTTTTTATCTTAAAAGCGACTGAAGTTGTAGTTGTGTCATCCGTCCATGTTGGAGTGATACAAACAGACATTATATTTGCATTTTTAAATATGATGTATTTGTAAGCTTCTTAATGAAACTGTCATTTTCTAACTCTCCCTATATAATTCAGTGTGGAATCTAAGATAATTTCCTTTAGGTAGCATGTTTGCAATCAGCTAAGAAATTTCTCACGCAGCTTTCACTATTTGTCAAATTCTCTGTTTATTTAGTCACAGGTAATACAATTAGAAAACATTTGCAAGAAAGGAGCATCCGTGTTGGTAGACCCTCTTGAGTTCTAGCAGGTGCGGATTCACCAACATGCACGAGGTCAAGGCACCAGGAGTTTCAAGTATAAGTCACTCAGTGTAGAGAATGAACCAGAATGAGTCTGGGGCTTTATCAAGAAGACTCCACAGATTGATTTCCTGTCACCGAGGATCCATGCTGATGAGATCGATGTACACAGAATGGGAGGTGGAGATAGAAGGGGAAAAGTGGAAGACTGTTCCATCTTTGGAGTTAGTTCTTGTAGCCTATGGGCCCCGACAGACTGATCAGTAAGCTGAGCAGAGCTGTCTTCTTCCTTCTTCCTAATTAACACCTTACTTCGAGGTGTCTATCCATATTTGATAAAGAGCCAAACCACAACCAGGATGAGACATTGCATGGCAGCCTGATTAATGGTTCCCACATAGTGAAGACCGGCGGGCGCAGGGTCAGTGAACTCGCAGCATCCTATTGCACAATACCCTTTAACCCCTATCTGGGTTGGTGGATCTCTATCGGGAACTGAATATGGATGGTCTGCATCTGCTTGTTAATGAATTTAAAAAGCAATTTAGGCCTTGGTTCCTCCCAGAAGAGTTGATTCCATCTCCTTAACGATTGGCCTTGTGAACTCAACTCAGCATTGCTGTATTTTATCATAAGTTGAGACATTGGGAAAGCGCATTAACATTGGCTTTAACTGAAAGGTGTAGGCAGGTAGAAAGAGGAAAAGGCCTGACTTTAGAGTTAGCTTAAGTGTTTATGAGAAGATCCTGGCAAAGAATGGGAAAGCAAATGTTTGTGTGGCTTTATTTTCTGTTTTCACATTGTTTCTTATTGTTTTGTTTATGACAAATACACACCAAGACTGAATAATTATTGTCTGTTCTGTCAAAGCAGATCCCTATATTCAGGTACTAACATATTCATATTCCATCACATATACTTTTAAACTTTATTGCCCTTGAGTACTTCATTGGTACCTTATACATCCCTTCACATTTCCAAAACAGGAAGGGGGATTCAAATTACTTTGCCACAGCTTCCCAATTCATCTTTAATAGAGATGAAAACACAGAAGCTTGGAGCAGGTAATTGGATGAAACTTTCCTGCATGTAGAGCTTCTCAGGCCTCACTTCATTTCTTGATAAAGATAATTGAAAGATGGGGAGACGAATGAGTAATTTACAGAGGAGGATTAAGAAAATACCTACACAGGGTGCTAAATTTATTCTTGTTATACTTGTGCAGTACTGGTCCGAAGTGCTGGGCCTCAGGTTGCAACTTGCCACTCTCTTAATCAAATTTTTCCTCCTTAGAAGCATTTGCATCAGTTTAAAATGTGTTTTCAATTTTGTCCTCCCTAAGGTCAGGACACATCCCAGCTTTGCAACAAATGCTTTTCCTTTGTGATGCTAAAGAAAATACTTAAATGCCTTCTGGTATATAATCTCACATATCAATTTATGTCATTATGAGTGTATTTTGAATGTTTCTCTACTCTTTCTTATTAAAAATGAATGTACTTCTAATTCAAATGAGGGAGAGGTCCTATTTGCTTTGCTACATAGGACTTGGACAATATTTTAAGAATCAAAGTCTTCTGTAAATACTTATCAAAGTGTAGTTGTCATTTTTTGCTGTATACAATAACATCACTAACATAGCAACTACCATTGCAACTACCATGACTAACATAGCGACTACCATTTTGTATGGCTTAGAAAATCATTAAAATTTTAACTGAACTGATTTGAATTAGGCAAAAGCAAAATGTCAAATGAAGCTTTGTCTCGAAGATTTTTGGCTCAGGGAAATTTGTGCCATGCAAAATGAATGCCCTTTTCTCAAAATAACCAGATGAAACCTGAGCTATTGGTGAATTTAATCTGTAAGCAGAGGACCTGACTATTCAAAGCTGTCTGCTACAGAGTACTCCAAGCAAGATCAAGTTATTGTTATGACTTTTGAATCTAGTGAAGGTTTCACTATCAACTAATTAGAAGACTTTGCTTTTAAATCTGCTCTGCATTTCTGCCATGTCATGTATGTGACAACATTAAGGGGACACAGGGAGAGTTGTTCTTGCTAAGTGATAAATTTTTTTTCTGCTGCATGTATGTTCACTGACCTGAATCAAAGGGTCTTGCACAGAAGAAAGAGATCCCAGCATCGGCTTGCATGCCAGACACCCCAGAGGCTTCTACAGTCTCAACAAGTACTACCATACATGTTTTTTACAATGATCTTTTTGTTTGATATATATATATATAATTAGCAAAACTGTTACCAAATTTAGTTAAGTACGCAGTAAATGTTTTGAAGGCGAAACTTAGACTTCCTTTAGAAGCTGAAGAGAGTTTTGATAGTTGCTATATTGAGTAGTTTCCAATGTATTTACATTCATGTTATATTTACATTACATTCATGTTATTCGTATTTACAGAAATTATATAATTTTTCACTAGTACAAAAGTCTATCTTTCTAAACTACATCCATTTATTATGGTAGAAAATTCAGGGCTTTGCGCATAAGTTTAGTACTGTATCTCAAAGCAACTGGCTTAAGACTGTGGTCTCTTCAAATCCACTTCAAAACCTCTAATTAAAGGGTGCCTTAGTCTAAGTCAGTAAATAAATAGTTGACTGTGACTTGAAAAACAACATATTTATTAACATTTAACTGAAGCCACATTTTTTTTTTCTATTTTAGTAAAAGTCATCTCAATACCACAAAAAAAAAAACAAGACTTGAAGGCACCAGGGTAATTTCTTTTTTCCAATCTTTGTGGGTTTACCTACATACCTGCACATAAATTCATCTTTCTTTTACTGCTTACTTTAAATGCTTTCAGGTCTTCCTCTCACTAATATTTAACCAGAAATAATTACCAGCGCTGCTTTCACTAATTCTGATAATCGCAACACAAACAACTCATGTAAAAGAGTCCAAGCCTCGTTTTGTTTAATAATCTGTAAATCACAGGGATTTTAATGTGCTTCCTGATCTTATTTTTAAGTGAAATGCTGACATTCAGGTTACAAGCTCTTTGTAGCCATTTCCCATAAGCATGAACTATAACATGGCCTAAAACAAAAATGAACAAACTATCAAATCAATACAATGACAGCTGGATCCAAAAAAAAAAAAAAAAGTGAATGGTGTGTTTTCCCCACTATATGGACTTTGCTGCTATGATACAACCACACTTAGTTTTTCAAAAGCTTGCAAAAAAGTGTTCAGATAGCAAGATGACTGATCCAGCTCTTGCCCTCCTCAGAATGTCTCTTTGATAAGTGGAAGTGAAAAGTGATAAGACAGCAGCCGGCAGAAGCACCGATATAAGAGCCAGATGATTTAAAGGTCTAATATCAGCCATTATAGCTATTCCTATTCTACAGTTTCTTAATTTTATTCTAAAGCACTCCTCACCCATTGCTGCACTGTCACACAACACAAGGCTCATAGCTGTTAACTGCCTTAAGAATATGAAAAAATAATTTTGATACACATGTTTAAAAGAATTTAGTAGTATAAAAAATGTCACCAATTGCATCAAAGATTGCGCAATGTTAGAAAATTTAGTTATTAAAAGGGTCTGCACTCCATCAATGATTTTGCACTTTACTTTAATATAGTTGAAATTACTTAGGTGGATTACACATAATGTATAATTAAAATCAAAGGGTTGAGCTAAAGAAGCTAGAAAGAAGCAAAACACAATGAGTGAGGACACAGCTGCAAGTCCAAGTTATATGTCCAAAACATACATAATACTACTATTTTACAATGAAGCACAGGAAGACAAATACTTTCTGTGTTTGAATTCCTGTATCTTTTATAACAGCTTTAGGAACATTCAGTTTTACATTTAGTTTGCTTGCTAATGTCTTATGATTGCTATATAACTAAGGGTGAGAAATTTCCAGATCAAACTTCCATTGCTAGCTTGCAGTGAAAATAGAAGCACTGGGTTTCACATGGTGAAAATATTAATGTCTTGATCCACTCACTCCGTCTTACTTTATTTTCCTTCCACTAACTAGCAAGCAAAAGCTAATGTGCTGCAATGTTATGTTAAATGAATCTGCCACCCTGAGCATCTGTTAAAAGCATTTCCAAAAAGGACATAAAGAACTACTTGGGGTTGAGAAAAAGAACAAAGCATAAAGAAAAAAGGAGATGACAGAGTCTGTTTTCATTTTCACATTTACTCCTTATCCAGACCAAACAACTAAGATTGAGAATGAACTATAGCTGCACATTAAATGCAGTTTCATTTCACTTGACTTTCAGACATAATTTTGTCTGTTTTAGTAGGACAAGAACCAAGAGAAAGGTATAGCTCAGAAATGGTTAGGCTATAATAGGAGAAAGGAGACTTGGGGAAACATGGCCAGTCATTGTCACTAATATTCGAGCTCAACACCCTTAGGAATTGTGTTAGTCCAGCTTGACCAAATGGTCTTTTTTGTCTTGTAATGCTGTTCTGTCATGGGGTTTGACGAGGTATATAATTTCAGATCAGGATGATCAAAGAGCCTGGTTCACATTGTAACAAAGTGTGACAATTTTCCACAAAAGGTCAGACTCCCAATCACTTAAATTTATGATCCTCAAACATCTGCTTCTCCCTCAAATTATGCAGAGTTGTTTGTCCTGAAATCCTTCTTGGGTCGCAATAAACCAACCAGAAAAGGCAGTTTGAAAATGACTATAATTATCTCCTTTATATTCGGATTGAGAATGTAGCAACTTTTCTGTTTACTGTTCCTTTCTTTTTTTAGTATTCCAACAACTATGTCTTGTCACCCTTGAATGTTGTTACTTATCTTAACAGTCTTCAGGTTTTGCATATATAACAGCCCTGGAAGATCCTGCTAATTAAAGTTTCACTTAAGCATAAACATTAGCATTTCAGATTCAATTCAGTACAAACTGTAAGAGGCATATAAAGTAATTCAAAGCAAATTTGAATAACCTTATGTCAAAACATCTATATAAGGCTCGTCTGGTGACTAAATCAGGGAATGACTGTTAGTGACTGCAAAAGGATGCATGAGCCATTTAAAAACTCCTACATGCTTCATTTGAAACCCAGTGCTACTTGATGTTGCGACTTACAAGGATCCAGTGTCCATCAATAATTGTGTCTCAGGTGTAACTTGTTCCCCTTTACAAGCCTTGAACACCTGTCTTTCTAATCCTGTCAATTAACCTGGAGACTAATAACTAGCTTGGATTACATTCAACATAGCTTGCTCATCCTTTAGTCTGCTGCATCTGCTTGTGCAATCTCCAAACAACAGTAACACAATCCTCTTTTTCTATCCACAATCCAGGCAAAAAAAAATAAATAAAAAAATAAAAAACAGCACTCTGGGAAAGAGTCCTGTCTTTATGTCTCCCAGCTCTAGCGTTTGGCCTCCCATCAAAAGCAACCAGCCATCCACCCCACCGCTATTTTCATTTTCTTGGTATGTGCTGCACAGTCTGTTTCAGACCTTGTTCAGGTCTGTATTCAAGTCACAGATGTAGTGGCTGAATTATATTATATAGGGCAGGTATTAAAGTGAGTGATTTATTTTTCTGAGATTGAAGTCAGACTTTAGCCTGGAGCCTGTCATGTGATTTGACTGCCCAAAGTCAATCCCCTAGTTTTACCAGGGACTTGTTCCAAACAAGGCCATGTTCCCAGGGGCTGCTCTCATTCTTATCGATCTCCAGAATATCATCTTTAAAACACACCCTGCGGTAGATATCAAGCATGAAAAGGCTCCCTTAGGACATGGGCAGAACAATAGAACAATGTAAGTACATACAAGGCAAGTTGCTACAGGCGAGCGATAGTGTAAGGTTGTTGTGTTTTTTCTGCCTTCAGGCAATAATGATTAACAACAAACTCTAGTTGTCTTTTGCTTGATTCCATTGATGTCACTGTAGAACCAACGATGAAAAACAAAAGAGAACAGATGAAAGTAAAAGTCTTAGGGGGATGACTATTAAAGAAAGTGGCAGAGCAGCTTTGTGTCCACTGTTGGTAACAAAGTATTGATCAGATTCTCATGTTTCCTTCAATTTAGGAAACATATTGCTTAAAAAATATAAGAAGACGTAAGCTCTTCATTAACCCTTTGTATTCCAGTAGAGTGCAGGACATCGACCAAAAGAAAGAAGCATACAACATGACAAATGGAGGTCCACCACACCATTTTTTTTTTTTTTTTTTTTTTTTTTTTTTACAGTAGCTAATGTTATCAAATAAATGTGTCACAGAAATGTTACACCAGTTTAAATGATTTTTTTCCCCCCAGTATAAATTTAGAATTGCATAGATTTAGGTTTCAAAAACATTCCTCAGAAATTTTGATCCGTACTGACATGACAGCATCACTAAATTGCTACAAATCTGTCAGCTGCACATCCAATTTGCTTTTCTCCTGTTCCAGTGCATGGCCAAAGTGCTCTATTGGATAGAGACTTTGAAGGCTAATGGAGTACAATGATCTCTCTAGCTTGTTCTACATGATTTAGACTTATTGACATGGCACATTTTCTTTTTTGAAGAAGCTGTCAGAAGATGGGTAAGTTTTGCTTGTGAAGGTGGTCGGCAACAAGGATCACGTAGGCTGCTGTTTTGGAACAGCTTGGTACGATGATGCTCACAGAAGTCACAGAAGATGGCTTGGTGTCTCTTTAGTGAAAGATTGTTTATACTCACTCCAAGAGCAGAGTACCTGCCCACTGTCCAAACTGGTCTTTTCCCACCAGCTGAAGTCTCTGCAGCAGCTCTTGCACAGCCACAGCTCCTGCTCTTCAGGCAGCCACAGCTCCTGGCCGTTTTAGAGGATAGGGCCAAACTAATTACAATCAACTGCCTTCAATCAATCCCTGCAAAAACAAATCTGTAAACATTCAAATAAAACCATTCTTAAACATGCAAGATAATTCCTTTCCCTACTGACAGTGGAAGAGAATGAGGTCCGGTTAAAATCACCAAACATTCCCCAAAGTGTGTATATCTGTTGTGTTTATAGCTTAGCAACAACTGGGCTGATGACATCACATTCAGTGTCGGCAGCATTGATGGTGGAATGTGTTTGGTTGCCAAAATAACACTGATGAATGAAAACTTACTTCTAATAGTTTGATATCTGGTCTTTAGAGACAATACTTTACAGCATAATGTCCTGGATTTCACCATCTTATGTTGACAATTATTGCTAATCATTTTGTTCTAGACACTCCTCTGTAAATCTCTGTCATGATCCTGCAACCATGTCTCAACAAAGCATGTAACACTGCTTTTCCGATACTCTGGCTGGGTCGGTGTTAGTACTTTGAGTTCATCTGTATTGTTTGCCAGAGATCTGGTGGAAGAGATGGTTTGAATTTACCTCTTCTCCATCTCCTCTTTGCTTACCTTTGTTTACATCTTCCGCTTGCTTTTCAACTGATTGAGGATTAAATATTATATTTTAACTTTTTATAGAATCATTAAAGCCAACACTTCAAATCATTAGCTGAAGAAGTTATCAGTGTTCCAGGATATGTGTTTATTTTGCATATAATAAGCGTATAATAAGGCTCATTCCATGATGATGGTCGAAGAAAACTACAGGCAGATTCCAGCGATGTAAAATGTGAATACCTGCACACAAACTCAGCTGATGAGAGGTGGAGGATTTTGAATAAGGTGTACGATGATCTGGGAAGTCAAACAGATAGGCTGAAGAGATTGCTTAATAGAAAAACTTTGAGGTGTCATGTTTAAATGTTTAATTCTTTGTTGAGTCTGCAGATTGTTAACTTCTTTGACATTGGACTCCAGGGAGCTTGCCCAACCACTGTCTAAACATTGGACACTTACTCTATCAGATCTTAAATCCTGAGCTTCAAACTAACCATCTACCAACTGTCCTTTCATTCATTGCACTGTCCTTCATCTGATAAAAAAGAGCAGCTGTTCATGTCAATGATACACTTAGGTTTCCATCATTTATCAGCAGATATATTGTGTGTTTGTTTGAGCTTACAATTTTGTGTTACAAGTCAACTTAAGCGCTTACAGGCTGCCTCTCATAAGATAATATCAAGTTTGTGCAATTTTGCTTAGACGATAAACATTGATCCATGACCTTTAACATCGCCGGCAAGCAGATACAACAAAAGCACCAATTTTGAATCCGCTTGATGACATAGATAATGCTGACGCCAGGAGCCTTAAATGATATCTGAGAGGCTGGGATCAGGTTTAATTGATTCAAAGCAAGTGTACCCTAGGGAAGAGTTATGAAAAGAAAACCCAGGACAGGGCTTTCAATCCAATTTTGAACTAAAAAGTATTACATGAAAATATAATAGGTCTTATTTTTATCTATTGATCAAAAGCAGAACACTGAAAATAGTGACATATGTCACTTTTTGTGAGTTTGAGATCAGATAATTTACAATTTGATTCACATTTCTCATACATGGCTTGGTTTTCCTGCCAGTTAAGAAATTTCCACTTCTCTAATCTTTATCCCAAATTTATACATCAATAATGTGAGCTTTTAAAATTATTTCCCTTCATGAAATAATTTAAGATCTAAGTTGATGCATTACATTTATACATTAAAAAGACTTTCTTTAGAAAATTAGTGTTTCATAATATTCACATTTTTGAGTTAATAATTTCCTTCCCTTTGATCAAAATCAAAAATACGAAAGGGTTTGAACCATTTCCCTCTATGTGTAAAGGATGTGCATAGTGTTTCAAATAATAAAATGAAAAATTAAATAAAATGGTTTATTTAATTATATTATATTTGTATGGCTAATGCTAACAAGTAGAAGGAAGTAAAATGGAAAGTCAACCAACTGATCAGAGAATGTCAAGAACATTCATTTTTGTAGAAACAAGCTTATGGCACACTTGATAACATGCTTTCTTCACTGAGTAACTAGTCCACTATGACAGCCTGAATCCACAGACAAGATCCAATGCAATCCCAGTGAGCAACACACAGAAAAAAATAACCACAAAGTAAAAGCACAACTTGGCAATCAGACTCAAGAAGTGGAAACATTCAATGTTCACCATGCCACAAAGGACAAAAGAAGGTCTTTAAACTCATCTATTTGTTCTGTTTTTGTAAGAAATTTGGTGAATCTAAACAGCGATATTTAATAAATTAGAATATGCATTCCAAGGATGCTCATATGTCAGATTAGAAGTACCTTCTTTAAAAATAACAACCGATAAATAAATAACTAAGAAAAGCACTTTGCATTTTGTGTAACTTTGTTAACCAACCTAGATTTCTAACTGATGCTGTAATACAGGGGTGTCAAATTCCAGTCCTCAGGGGCCAGTGTCCTGCGACTTTTAGATGTGCCTCTGCTGCACCACACTTGAATAGAATAATTAGGTCATTAGCAAGGCTCTGGAGAACTTATCTACACAAGAAGGAGGTAATTAAGCCATTTTATTCCAGTGTTTTGTACCTGTGGCACATCTAAAAACTGCAGGACAGTGGCCCTTGAGGGCTGGAGTTTGACACCTGTGCTATAATGCTTTTTCTCTTTCCTGATATACAGAATAAATAAATTTGAGATGATGCTGGAGAGCAAGCATGAGTACACTGATGAGCATTACTTATCTCCACTCTAATAAGGTCATATTAACCCTTGCGCAGTCTTCAATGAAAGATTAGATACATTCTTCTAGTTATACATGCCACCATTACATAATGTCTGGTTTGTATTTGCGGCATGCTATCAATTGTCAATTTATGAGGTCATATAAATTTGTACTCTCTAAAAAGGATGACAGAAGTAAAACTTTTTTGAGGGGTATGAACCCCCCCCCCCCCAAAAAAAAAATAAAATCTCCATCTCTCCCATGGGCAATGTTTTCCAAAGTGGACTCGCTAAGGCGTAGCAAACAAGAGTGAATGCCCAGGCCGGACTGCAGGGAAAGGGAGATCAATGAGACAGCTCACCAACTCATGCGTAGCAGCTTTGTGAAGATAGTCGTATGTGGACAGTTCTGCTTTGGAGACCTTATATCAGTTTTTATGGGTTATATATGCGTTCGTGTGTGTGGGTGTGTTTGTAGAGGGGGAGGAGGTTTGGGGTTGCTTATCTGCACTGGATCTGTGGCGCATGACGCATGCAGAGGGATGGTCTTGTGTGATTTTGAGAGACATAAAGGAATAACATATAACCTCTGCAGATGAAAGGGAATTTGTAAAGCTTGAATACTGTAGCTGGAAAAAAAAGCAAAAAAAAAAACAGGTTTGTTACGATACATATAATTAGGAATTAAATGGATTTAAGACACCCAATATTTTCATTAAACTTTTTTAAGCTTTGCAACTAGAGATGAAATTCTTTTGTGTTTGAGCAAACTCCAAAGGTATGTTCAACTCAAAACATTGCTGGCTACATTTTTTGTTCACTTCCAAAGAGGGCACCAAAATAATATCATTGTGAGCTGCCCTGAGTTCAAGTTCCCATGTAAAAAAACTTTATCATTGTGGAGTATAGCTTACAGCAGAACAGAACTGTTTCTGACCCCCTGCTTGGATCTCCGCTCCCTTGTGCTGCACTCCGCAACGGAACGGATTCCGCAGCAAATATGCACCTATTACAGTCTATACAAGAGTATTTACATAGCCTCTGCATAGCCAGGCATGTGGCACCATGCACAGCATCTTTTTTCTTTATGCCTACATAAGTGCTCAGTCAATTTTCAAACATCACACCGCTTCAACTGGAAAACGCACAAGCACAGCATCCATATTTTCAAAATAATTCACCAACACAGATTACATTTTCTTGAACTACTAGCTATATTGATGGACATATTGGAATATTTATACATCATTGCTGTCAGCATGTATTATTTGCGGCTATGCGTAAACAAAAATGTGTGAATTTAATTCTGAAATATATTAAGTCAAGTTCTCTCGCACATGTCGCAGTTGAAGCATCAGTCATGGCAATGAAGTAGGAGAGTAATGGAGGGCAAAAATATTAATTTTGGAAGTTGAGAATAACAGTATTTTACAGTATTTTATATGGCACCACTCATCTTCTTTAACGCTCACATTATTGCGATATCTCTCACTTCTCACGCATGCTTCTCTGAGCACTTCTGGAGTTCGCAGTGGAGCAGAGCTCTATATACTGAACACGAACGGCTGCACTCCACCAGCAAAGTTCACAGCAAAGCAGAGCAGAGCGGAGACATGTGCAGTGTAAATCCAGGGTGATTTAGAGCACCGGCATCAGTATGTTAGAAATCGCCAGCAGACTTCCAAGCCACAGCCGACAATTTCCCTCTGTTTCTTAAAAAAACAACTGAAAGCAAGATGTCACTGGAACATCTCATCTGCATAAACTAGATCTCCTTCACATTTGACAATTTCTAAATATATGTGACCTAAACTCCAGAGGGACTTCTGGTGTTTTTTTTTTTTTTCTTTGTGACACATTTTTTTGACTTATGTGACTTACACTCAAGAGCGATGTATAGTCTGGAAAATATGGTAATGCTTTCCTTGTCCAGCCTGTCATTGTAGCTTGATAACTCTTTGCACCATTGGATGATACATTGAATAGTGCTCTGAGAAATGTTTAAAGATTCACATGTTCTTTTCAACCAAGCTGTACTTTCAGTCTCTTCAGTGTTATCCCGGAGCTGTCTGGCTTATTCATCGATCTTCATGATGCTGCTTATTATCCAGTGTTCTCTCATAAAGCTCATTCTTTTTTCTTATTTTTTTTTTTTATTGAGAATCTGTATTTATACTCACACAGATGTACTCTACCACTAATTTACCAATTGAATTCTGAAGGTAATATATAGCTTTATTTTTTTTGTTTAGAAGACTTAAAAAGAGGGCTTAATATATTAATGACACAATTTTAAGATTTTTTTTTTAGAACATTTTGAAAGGCTGTATCTTGTGCAGTATTTTGTGATGGTCTATCATAAAGAATGACAATACAATATAGTGAAGTTGGTGCATTGTCAAAATCTGAAAAAAAAAATCTGTAAGAGCTGTAAATATTTTTACAAGAAAAGAAAAAACAAAATCACCCAGACTTTTCTACCAGAAGCTGTAGTATTATGTTATGTTTCTGGTTCATCACATTTTCCACTGTAATTCAAGGTAAACAGATAATTTCACGTTTGTTGAAATCATATGTTTAACTAAGCATTACCACAAAGACTTATTAGAGGCTTTAGATATATGCCAAAATTGAACAAATAAAGGGCAGATGGGAAGACAGATATTGCCAAGAAACAGAAGATCCCTGGGAAACATGTAAATCCTCCTCTTTTTCTCATAGTTCTCCACATTTGGAGTGCAGAAGTTAAACTAAATAGTAAATAGGCTACTGTCATAATGCATCAAACAAACTCCAGCATTTTAAAAAGTCCCTTATGAAACAAAATAATAACGTTGTTGTTCACTGTATGGGAGACAGAAAAACAAAGTGGATAAAGAAGAAAAAGCCCAAAGCATTTTTAGACAGGTTATATGACAGTTTTTTGTGAAGCATTAATTTAAATTATGAAGGAAGAAATAAATTCAAATGCCCTAAAAATAGTAGTCAATGAGAAAAAGTTCCACTCACAAAAGATAATGATTATCCAAGTCCATTTACATTTAGACTAGTATTTTGTAGCAATTTCCACGCATGTCCGCAGGTACCTGACAGCTCGATGGAGTCTCACAGTTAGTTATTAGAGTCATAGCTTGAAATTTTCAAATTGAAGTGAAAGGAATATTCTGCCAATGGCATCTAATCAGCCAAGGAGAAACAGTTAGCAGGCTGACATAAAATATGTTCAAGACATAGTATGTTCAAGAAGTCTGTTAATACATATTTATGTCATTTTTGGGGCAGGATCCTTTTTTTTGTCTGTTCAATTTCCTTAATCATAATCAAGACAAGTCTCACTTCAATTTGAAACCAGTTTTTAGTTTTGATTACTGTTCATGCAAAATAACAGAAGGTTGGAAGAATGGACTTTTAGATCCATAGATCGACCTGTTTTGATTGGTCCGTCAGATTCCGAACAAAATTCAATGGTCAAATTTTAACACCAAGCCCCGCCCCTCACTAAAATAAGTCTAATGTTTTACCCCCATCCTCTTTGACAGAAGTTATAAATTTTGCCATTTTTTGCTGACCAGAGTTGAAGAAGACTGGAAATGGCAGAAAAACAATAAGAAGGGCTACGGAGCCTACAAGCCAATGCAAAAAATGTGCAAAACGTACTGATATGTTTACCACCATAAGTTCAAGCAGGAGTTTTGAGCAGGAGAGAATGAGCTAGCTGTTTAGTCGTCATAAGGGTGGCAACAGTTGTGTGCATCAGCCTTTAAAAGGATGCTAATCAACTTGCTGAGTAGGCTGAAAACAAATCCAAATGCAAAAGAATGATACAAGAAGCCTACATTATTCCTACACCACCATAGAGGAAATGGCTAAAACTTGCATCAAGACAGTTTTGAATATTTCTCACCAGACCAGAAAAGATCCTGACCAAACATAAAGCCACTCATTTTACTGATTATTATGGTGATCTACAGAATGTCTGTGGTAACGACACACGCAAGTCACTTTCACCATTTGAACATATCCAAGTCGATGAAGTTGTTGCTATGTGACTGACTCTTTATTTGTGGTGACAAGCAGTTGAATAGGTGTACCTGATAAAGTAGTTTATTTTGGGTTGCAATCTGTTATATTTCATAAGAGTTAAACATAACTTCAGAAAAAAAACTACACTAATTTTACTTATATGAGCATATCAATGATTTTTTTTTTCATCTGTCAAATTCTGTCAAATATTTAGCTACAAATAACTAATAAACCAGTTTGCTATGGTAAAATATGTGTATATAAAACACATATTTGTTTGGCCTTTGATGCTAGGATTAGTGATAACTTGCGATTCTAAAAGTGAATGTTAATAGATATAGACTATTTATGTAGTTATTTTTTTCTTCTCTTTTTTCTATCCAGATTAACTTCCCTATCTGAATGTTTTCATGGCTGTGAGTTCTCCGTCTCACAGATGGACTACCCCTCTCTGACCATTTTACTTATCCTCCGACACCACAAATATTTGTTTGACAATGTTCACTTTTTTGCAGAACACGTATATAAACCCTTTTTCCTCTCCTCTCATCCCTTTTCTTGAAACTGACCAGAATGGGATTAGATGATAATTCATCCTTTATTCTCTTTTGGAAAGCTCAACAGCCCAATCCCACTCTTGCATGTCTGATCCTCTTATATCAGTGTACTCACTGACGTGTTTTCAAAATTCCTTCCCTTTTATTTTTCATGCCACTGCTACCAAAGCCACCTAATTGTAAACATGGTAATAAAGGGAAAAGAAGCAAACCCTAATGAAAGAGAGGAAAAAGGAATGGTTGAACTTTACTAGATCCGTTCCTCTTTTTTTTTCTGCGTTCACCCTTCTTGTCTCCATCTATAAAAATATTCCAAAGCTTAATAGATACACATTAAGTTTTATGTAAATAATAAATCAAGTACTATTTCTAGCTTCATCTCCAGAAGAAAAGAAAATCTTAAAATACACTTGGAGATGTTGGCTTTTGCAAACTCACACATTTGAAAAATGTTATAAACGTATCCTTGTTTAATCTGTTTCTAGCTTTAAGCCAAAGATCTAATTATACTTGGCTAAACACCTAACATATATTGATTGGAGGGGTTTTTCCTAAGGAAGTAAGACAAGTATGAGTTTCATAGCATTATGACAGCAAAACAACTGAAAAACAATTTCCTTCAGACCCTCACAATAAGAGTCAAACATGTACTTACATTTTAATAGCTGTTTAAACGCTGAGTTTATTGCACATTGTACAGACATTTGGTCTGCAGTTGAGCAACTGGCATACAGAAAGCATTCTCCTATGTTATTGAAAGATAGGATGATAAAATATACTACTAGTACTGTCAGGATCTTGGGTTGTTTTTGTTTTTAGGTTTGTATTTTTTGATTTCTTTTGATTTAGATCAGCCTTTGTTTCTTTACCACTTAGTCTGTTCTTGGTTATTTAGGTTAAATCACATTTATTGTGTATTCCTTGTGATTAGTTTTTCTTTACTCCTTTAGATTTGTGTTTTGCCTGTTTGTTTTCACTCCTCTTTGCTCCTCTCTCTCCTTTCATGTCTCTCTCTCCGCCTTCATCAAATCCCAGTTTGCTGTGCTCTGCTCTTATTTAATGCAAATTTGCAGAATTGTTCAAGCCAGATACATGGAATATCTTCTGCCAACCACTGAAGCTGGTTTAAGCATTATGTTGAGGAATGGTAAATGGCCTGAGCTTTATCTAGTCCAGAGAGCTCCAAAACGCTTTACGCTACATTTCGTCATTCATCCATTCACACGCTGATGGTGGTAGGTTGCTCCGAGGCAGACTGACAGAAGCAAGACTGGCATACAATCAGTGTCACTGGGCCATCGGACCACCACCAGCAGACAATGTGGGTGTAGTGTCTTGCCCAAGGACACAATGACGTAGATGGACGGACTGGGGGATTGAACAGGCAACCCACTGTTTATTAGATAAACTTCAACCTGCTCAGCCATCATCACCGTTATTGTACATCTCTGAGTTTGACACCTAACCTCAAAGGGCAGTGATTATATGATAGGGTGTTGCAATAAAGTTATAATTTTACTAAAAACTCTAGGTATATTTTGCCATCTCACTATTCCCTTTACAGTAAATTCAAAACATTTAATTTCTTATTTTAGAGATCCTTTGGTAATTAAATTGCAAAGCCATATTCTGATTTCATGGATTCTCATTTTGAATAAAGTCTGATAGCATAGGAGCAAGCTGGTTTATTTGTGGATAAATATTTAACTTTTTTTTACTGCATTCTTCCGCCCTCCTTTAAACCCCTTTGTCTATGAGAGGACAAGAAGCTTATGATGTTGCAAAAAATTTATTTGCGTCCTATTATATTTTTTCTTGTCAGTGGGTTCCCTGACTAGTGGGTATTCTTGCTGGAGGATGAGAAGGGGCTATGTGGGTGGAAAGGGATATTACAAATCATGGATGCACACTGGAGAAGTGATCAATACAGAGGCTGTAGTTAATCTTGTTTATTGCTCCTTTTGCCATTTAGAATCCAGATTTTATAGCAACTGAAAGAGTGGCAGCTAAATTGAGAAAGCTGAGGATCACAAAAGCATAAAATCAGAAACAGGGGAAAGAGAGAAGGAATGAAAGGTGAAGGAGACAGTCACCATGGAGATGACAATAATCCTGGTCATGTACTGACAATGTTTTGTTCTCCACAAGGTACAATCTTCAAAGATGGTCAACATACACAACACCCAATCCATTGTTAATCTCTACCAAATGCATTACTGATGCCAGACAAACATGAAGACATGGAAGAGTAGAGATGAAGAGGAAGCTGGGGATGCTAGTGTCTGAAGCCAAAATAAGAAATGTGACTTTTTCAGTTTTGTTGTTACCATTATCAAGAAGCTACAAGTACTTACAAGCTAAAAGTAAATGCAGCTGTACACAGAAGCGTATAGAACTGGCATGAGCAGAAAAGCAATCTTTTCTCTATTTCAACTCAACCAGATACACTGACCACAGGTTAGTGACTTCAGTGTTCAGTAAACCTTGCAGTGCAATGTCCAATCAAAGGAGAAGGTGCAGTGATATTAAGCTTGAAGGGACAGAAAAGAAAGCAGCTGGATGGTCAGTAACAGAAGTCATCTGTGCTGCAGGGGAGAAACTGTGAAAATACAAACTAAGGTGTTTGGGTGTGGAGATGTCTTTGAATGTACATAACGCTGTACTGTTCTCTCTGAGGCAATGACTATAATTTTCTCCTCAGCACCAGTGTTAAGAATAATACCTAACAATTTGATGCCACCGAGATTAAAGTACAAGAGAGAAAAACCCCCCCAGATCTATTAGAAAGAGGAAGACAAAAAAATCTCAGTTTGAGTTTTTAAGATTGGGTAAACAAGCTATCATTTATTCAGGTTGCTTAAAACCTTGGATTTACATCCTAGTATGTCACATTTTTGCTTGTATATTTTGTAGGCTTCATGGGACAAAAGTGAATATATGACACGTTGATACAATCTGACATACTCAATGTGCAGCTTGTATGGCAGTGTTACTGTTATACAACTTGTATCACAGTGTAAATATTTCAACACACTGTCATTAATGTCTAAACTACAATCAACAAAAGTGCATACTGAGTTATTTTATCATATAACTGAAAAATAATCAGCTCTCTTTGTAGGTAGGAGTGTTAAAATAAAAAAAAGTTATGGATTTTCCAAGCACATTGTGCCATTTGATAGCATAATCAAGTAACTATGTTACCTTCAGTTGTCGTAAAAATGCTATATATATCAACAGTGACTTAACAGAATTATCAATTTACAATTTAGTGCCTTGAAATAAGGCCTCTATCTCTTTAAGAAGCTCCTGCTCTTTCCAACACTCATAATTGATGAGGCCGCTTGCCTGACAAACCTGAGTGACTGAGTAGCAGGGTAGGGGTGCTCTGTGAAGTGGCAGCTTGGGCTGGAAACAACAGTTCCACAAAAGTGCTTTGTGGAAACAGGCGGTGCTTTGAGAACAAGCGCTTATGCATCACTGATTGGCTGTCAGGGAAGAGTCAATGATTTCTCAAACCTCCATGAAAGAATCAAAGCAACAATCCAGGTATGTTTTTGAGAAGAGAACATTATAACATGATGCAAACCTCAAAAAAGTATCTCTCTCTCTCTCTCTCTCTCTCTCTCTCTCTCTA
>CAEFZX010021328.1:0-10263 GCA_903066825.1 Alfaro cultratus
GGTAAATTAATTTGTTCAAATTATATGGAGGGGGCACAGATTATTTCAGGCAGCTTAAATATCCATTCTCTCCTCTCCTCCCCCCATAACTTTGGGAAATAAAGAGCAACTGTTTCCAAATTCTCAAAAATCGCTATGTGTGATGCATGTAGTACTAGAAATATCTCTAATCCAGTAATCTGTCATATTTTACATGAGAACAGGATTTACCACAAAGTCTAAACTCTCATCTTTTCAGGAACTCTTAATTTTTGTGCTCTGCTATCAGCAGCTTCCATCCTCTTATATCAGCAATGAAAAATTATAAATACACACAACATGATGGAAAACTGTGTTTGGTGACTTATTTCTGTCAGGCTTAAGTGACAAAAGCTGGAGAAAGAGCGATTCTCTTGGCGTTTAAAATAACACAAAACCTCGTTTATTTATTTAGTTTACAATTTCTTAAACAACAGCTGCCGATTAAACTGAATGTTACAACCTGGACATGATTATATGAGTTGTTTTACCGAGAAATCGATCAGAAGCGACGTGAAAATGATCAGATCCGCCTCTTTGGCAGCAATGCGCGCTCCCGACACAGGGAACAGATTTTCACAGGGGAACCGAATTTCGCACAACACCGATACCAAACGAACCGAGGCTTCCGACCCGCAGCTTGCCCTCGTGCAGTACCGCGGCCGGCCGCGCTCCCTCAGTCAGTGACTCGCTAATGTACGTCAGTGATCTGCAGACAGCGCATGCGCAGGAAAGCACCGTGTAAGGCACAGCCACAGTGACAACAACCGCCGCCGTTTGGTCGGCGAGTGTCCGCCCGGACCCGCAGCCAGACCCAGACCCGGTCAGGCTGGAGCTGCGTGATCGGAGCCACGTCTATGAGACCCGACGGTACCGAGCCGAGTCCACCGAACCGGCCCAGCCGCTCCCAGAGTCTCCGCTACGGTCCAGAGAGGCAGACGCCGGCAGCTGCGGGCCGCCTTGCCGGAGAACCAGGGGATCCCCGCCGCTAGCAGCGCCGCAGCTAATAGGCTAACGCACCATGCCCTCCTTCCGCTGACCCGAACCGAACCGCTGAGCTAACTTCCAGCCAAGGATGGTGGCGGGGACCGGGTCCGCTCCGGAGGATCGTCCCGGCCCCGCCGGACCCGGGGCCCGCTTCATGTAGCCGGTCCGGCCCGCCGCGGGGCTCCAGCTGCCGGTCCGGGCCGCAGACATGCAGGCCGCCCAGCCGCAGTACGACTTCTTCAGCGAGGACAACGCCGGGAAGTGGAGAGGCCTGCTGGTTCCGGCCCTGGAGAAGGTACCGCCAAACCGAACCGCTCTCACTAGTAGCAGATCAGGTCCAACAGATACACCCTGGAGTTCTTGTCCAACTCGGTCCAGGTTCTGACCCGTCCTCTGTTGTCATGGTAACACTCAGGTTGTACCATAGTTCAGTGAATGGTTTCCTTGACAACCAGTGATGTCACATCTCTGCATGACGTCACATAGGTAGACAGCAGCTGCGGTTTCAAGTGGTTCTGGGTCCAGGTCAGAACCTGGACTCCTGATCAGGGTCGCTGCTGATGTTTCACCTTTGCTCCACACCTGCTGACATCGCCAGCCGGCCAATCACTGACTCTTTTCATTAGTGAATAACCTCAGAGCTGCAGCAGTCACCTGTTCCTCAGGTGATCTCAGTGCTGCCTGGTTCTGATTCTGGCCCCGCCCACATGAAGGCGGAACCAGGCGAGTTAAGGTGACTGTCCACAGGAAACAAGTTCCCTTTGGGTCCAAACTGAAATCTGTCTGACCAGAACCAGTTCCGGTTCTGACCCTACTGCACGCTCAGGCTTTGTGGTTCTGATCCGGTTCCTAAGGCGAGATGAATCGGGTCAGCGCGAGCTCATCCCAGTCCGACTAGGAGAAGCACCAGAAGTTTGTGTTGCTCCGGCATTTACTAACCTTCTGGGGACCAAAGGCGGGTCAGAGGTCAGAGGTCAGGCTCAGAGGGGGAATTAGGTTAGGTGACATGTCTGGTTAGTCAGGAATCTTAACTAAACCCAATGGAGGCCAAACAAACAAACGTGTGTGTGTACAGGTGTTGTACCAGGTGCATCCTAACCTGAAGTCCCAGCAGGAGGCGCTGCAGCACATCGAGGACCTGATCCTGCAGCTGCTCAGCATGCTGTGTCAGGCTCAGCCGCGCACCGTGCAGGACGTGGAGGTGACACACACACACACACACACACACACACACACACACACCTGTCTGTAACATGGTGGGTTTAACGAAAGCTGATGACATCACGCAGTGGGCGTGGCCTTTCATTCACTCACTCTGGCTCCCCCCCTTCCTTCTGTCTTCCTGTCTGGCGGTGTTGACAATCAGCCAATCAACAGCCTTCAGCTGTGATGTCATCGTCAGGACTTCACAGAGCGGCTGATTCCATGGCAACCGGTCTCCAGAAAGGTTAGGTTCAGAGCCAGGAGCTGATGGTACTGGGACCAGTTCAGAATGGCCAGATGGCCTGAGCCAGAACCAGACCGAAACCGGACCAGAACCAATCATCGGGTCCAGGGTCCAGTATGGGTCCTGCAGGTGAATGGTTCTCCAGAACCTTTTTAAATCCTCTGGACCCGGTTCTTTTAGACGTTTGGGCCCACGGCTGGGTTCTGCTCACGGTATCAGAACACGGAACCCACTGGGTTCCTTCAGTTAGAACCTGGCAGAACTTTCTGTCCAGCTCAGGTTGACCCAGGTCAGAGGTCAGACTAAAGGGACAGCCAGCAGGGGGCAGTAAACACATCATCTGCAACCCAAAAAAACGTGTCAGATACAGAACCTCAGGCTGCTCTGTTGACCTTTGACCCTCCCAAGGACCATCAGAACCTCCAACTTGGAGTCCAGAGGACCGGTTCTGGTTCTGGCTGCGGTTCTGACCCGTCTCTCTTCAGGAGCGGGTCCAGAGGAGTTTTCCTCACCCCATCGATAAGTGGGCGATCGCCGATGCTCTGGCCGCCATTGAGAAGAAGAAGAGGAAGAACCCGCTGGCACTTCCTGTCGACAAGATCCACCCCCTGCTCAAGGTATGCTGCTCTTCATCCTCTTCTTCTTCATCATCCTCTTCTTCATCCTCCTCCTCCCCCCTGCAGGAGGTGCTTGGCTATAAACTGGACCATCAGGTCTGCGTCTACATGGTCGCCGTTCTGGAGTATATCTCGGCAGACATCTTGAAGCTGGCGGGGAATTACGTCAGGAACATCCGCCATGATGACATCACTAAGCAGGACATCACTGTGGCGATGTGCGCCGACAAGGTGAGCAATTGAAACTTAGACCTGACATTCGTTTCGGGCTTGTGTGGTGCAAAGGTCAAAGGTTAGATAAGAACATAAACGACTGAGGAGTTGGGGAGGACGAAGCAATTTCTCAGAAGTTTAGGAGGAAGACAAAGCTGGATGGAGTGATGAAGAGGAGGGAGCTGGTTATACTGAAGGACGGCAGCCATATTCATTATTTATCGATCCATTCAGACAGGAAGTGACGATGACTCCAGAGCTGAACATCGGTCGCCTCCAAATCACTGAATGTAGTGAACAGATTCGCACAAAAGTGATCAAATATTTAAAAACCAAGATTAATAAAATACCTTGATCATTTGTAAACATGGTGGAAATTTGCAAGCTGACTCCACAAAGCACCCCTGTTGCCATGGTTACCCACCATTGCCCTGCTGTATCCATGGTGACGAAGGGCGCAGGCTTTTCCTAAAACTAAATTTTCATAAAAAACGGAATTTAGAATTAGTATTCAAAGGACGAATGAGATATGAGCGTTTTGTAGTTTGACTTACCCTGATGATGTCACTAGACAGTGTTGGCATTTGACCCAGTTACTAGGAAACAGCGACTCAGCAGCTACAACAAAGGAGAGCAGCAATGTTTTAATGGGTCAGATCGGGTCGGGTTTTTGGGCCGGTCTAACCTCCAGGCGACCTTGCAGGTTCTGATGGACATGTTCCACCAGGACGAGGAGGACATGGGTCTGTTCCCGCTGCTGGACGAGGAGCCGTCAGCCAATGAGGAGCAACGGTACTGCGACCTGGTCCGGAGCTTCCTGGCTGACGGACACCAGTACCTGAGGCAGCTGCACCTGCTGCTCAAGGTGTTCAGGGAGCCCTTTGCCTCCTGCCCCGCCCTCTTCTCCACACAGGTACGGCTCTGTCGGTTCCGGTCCAGGTTCAGGTTCTGACACTGTTCCGGTTCTGACCCGGTTCCCTGTTCCCCAGGATGTGGACAGCATCTTTGGCCGCCTGGTGGACATCCAGGAAGTGACGGTGAAGCTGCTGGGCCTGCTGGAGGACACGGTGGAGATGACGGACGAGGGCAGCCCCCACCCACTGGTCGGCAGCTGCTTTGAGGACCTGGCAGAGGTGAGCTCACCTGGAGCCGCTCACCTGGAGCCGCTCAGCTAGAGCCTCTCAGCCCCTGGCACATCTGTCTTCTGATTGGCAGGAGTTGGCCTTTGACCCCTATGAGGCGTATGCTCAGGAAGTCCTGCATCCTGCCTTCCACGATCACTTCCTGGATCTAGTGACCAAACCTGGAGCTTCCGTCCATCTGCAGGTAAGCCCGGTCAAACCTGGGGGAGCTTCACCTGACAGGTCCCGCAAAGATGATAAAGTTCTGACATGAGTGAGAACCGGACCCACAGTTCGGCCCGGCCAAGACTCTGGAACCGGCGCATTATCATGCCTGCAACCGGTCTAGAGCTGTGGAGCTAGCAGCGCTAACGGCTGTGGAGCTAGCAGCGCTAATGGAGGCGCAGCCAGCAGTGGCTTCTTCTTCTCTCATCGGGATCAGGGTCCCTTTAAATACAGAACGATGATGATGATGTTACTCTTCATCCTCTGTTCCAGTCCATCTGCGAGGGATTTAAAGACGCCGTTCGCTACGTCCTGCCCAGGCTGCTGCTGACCCCCGTCTACCACTGCCTGCACCTGCTGGACACACTCAAGGTCACACACACCTTCCTCCGGCTTCCTCCACCCCTCTCCCTTCTCCACCTCTCTCTCCTCCACCTCTCTCTCTTAGGGTCCAACAGCAGATGGGCCCAGGTCCAAAACAAAAACCTAGGTTCTGCTGAGTTACTGGGTCAGAACCGGTCCAGAACCGGTCCAGAACCAGGCAGTGATCCTGTGGGTTCTGCTGGTTCTGGTTTCCAGTTGGGCCAGAACCCTGCAGGTCTGGTTCGTGGTTCTTGTCCTGCTGGCCCCCCATGCTGTACCTGTGCAGGCGCCCCTGACTCGGGTTGTATTTCCATAGCAACTGGAGGAGCGCAGTGAGGATGAGGAGGATAAGGAGTGTCTTCGTCAGGCCATCACGGCGCTGCTGAACCTGCAGAGCAGCTTGGAGAGGATCTGCTCCAGGAGCCTGGCCAAGCGGAGGCTCAGGTAGGAACGTCTGACGGTGACAGGAGTTACACTGCCGTCACATTCACAAGCACACACACATTTAGACACCGATACGCAGATCGGTAGGCAGTTTGGGGCTAAGTGCCTTGCCCAGGGGCACATCGACATGTGGCAGGAGGAAGCTGGAATTGAACTTACAACCTTCCGATCGCAAGACGACTACTCGCCCTGACTAACTTCTCTGGATAAACAGAACCACACAGGTGAAGCCCAGCTGGACGGGTCAGCTAACCCCTAGCTCTCTTTGCTACGCTGCAGCTAGCATAGCCTGCTATGGATGCTAAGGCTAGTTAGCATAGCCACTGACAGCAGTGGGTAAGCGGTTTTTGTGTAGTGATAAGTTGTTTTTGGTGCTTTTCTTCACCAAAGGTGGGGATCGATCTGAGATTGATCTGTTCTCTGATTATCCTGTTAAACAGTTTGAATAAATATTTTATTATAAATAAGTAAAAAATATTTCTTATGAAAGTTTGCAGCAGCATTTGCAACAGTGTTCACCGATCGCGTTTCAAGCTTCAAAAACGTGTCCGACGCTTGTGTATGGAGTTAAATTTTGTTCATAATTATTCAATAAAAAAAAAATCATGTCAAACAAAGAAAAATTAGAGTTGTGATCAAAACTTTTGGATTTAAAAATAATGTTTCAAACAAAAAATAATATCTCAATCAAATTGTGAAAATTATTTATTTTTTTATTATTGAAATCACTAATTTTTTACTATTTTATTACTATTTTTGGATATCAGTATGTTTAGCTTGACAGCCTAAGTTTTTGGTTGAGTTTTTTTATGCTCTCTTTTTGCTTGAACTCAACGTTTTTTGGTTGCAATTCTCACATGAACATCCTGGGCGGGGCCTAAAGACGAGCGTTGTAAGACGTGTTCCTATTGGTTAGCGCTGACTAAAGCGGAAGACGAGCGTTGTAAGACGTGTTCCTATTGGTTAGCGCTGACTAAAGCGGATGACTCCGATCTCAGAACTCTGTCCCGAACTGCAGGGACCCAGAATGAGACTGAATGGTAAGTAATCTTCACAAAATTACACCGTTTAGCAGCTGCTAAAGTGTCCACCCTCTTTCAAAGAAGAAATATTACACAACTTATGACGAGTCACATATTTTGTGTGCCACGATCCCCGTTAGCATATCGTGCTAGCTAATGTTAGCATTAGCTAATGTTAGCACTAGCTAAAGTGCATCAACTAGGCTTGTGTAACATTCGCCTGTCTTTATGTTGAATTCGTTAACCAGATCTATAGAGTGGCATTCAGCGTGGAAAATACCAAATGTATCTGGAGGAAATATGTTAAAACTGTTGGTTAATCCTCCGTGTTTGTATCAACTGGCATTGAAGCTAAAGTGTGAAAACAGCGGGTCGCTGCACCGATGTTAACAGGTCCATGTTAATGTGCACCACACGTCAAGTGACTGTACATTTTATTTATTTACCAAGCTCATAATCAGGGCTGTGGATGAGGGAGGCTATGTAACTCTTGAAGATATTTTTTCTTCTAGATGCAAAATGAAAAACCGAGCTTGTAATCACAGGCCAAAGGAGGATATTCACATAATTTCTGACTTTTTTATTATTTGGCGTATGTGTCTTGTACTTAGTTTTATTTTGAATTGGATGTAATATGCTTTTTGCTGTGTTATGTTATGAAATTAAATTGGTGTTCTCCTGATTCCTCATTCTAGTGCAGCTGAAGCAGGACAGGCTGTAGGTGTTACTGAACAGAGCGATTCCTGCAGCTAGATTGGATCAGAACCAGGATGGAGACCAGCAGGTGTTGAGTCAGAGATGGACAGGTAGGGAAGGAAGTGTTGCTTTTAAGGGCCAGGTGTATTTGGCTAACTATATTTCTCCGAGTCAGCTTCTTTATGTTATTTAAAAAAATAATAATTCTTACAATTTCATTGAGATAATTATTTTTTTGTTTGAAACATTTTTTTTTTGAAAATCCCAAAGTTTTGATCACAACTCTATTTTTTTTTTTGTTTGATGTAAAAAAAAATTTTGATTGAAAAATTGTGAAACAAATTTAACTCCATAGTTTTCTGGATCTGGGCAGTTTGCTGCCTAACACTCGCTAGCGCTAAACTATCTGGGTCCAACTTGCTAAGTTCCCGCTTGACAGTAGTAGTTGGCAAAAATATTGATTCATTAATGCTTCCCAGTTTTTTCACCAGTTAAATAATATTGATTCGAAAAAGCCTGTGAATCAAGATCTCCTGTCGCTATGGTGAGAAACACTGTCAGCTCCGTGTCATTTTTAACAGTTCTGCATCTTGAGTTTATTTGCGGTTGGTGGGCGTTAAATTGTAAATATTAATAACCTAAATCAGCCGATCACAAACAACATGAGTTGTTCAGATCACAGACCTTTTCCCCAAAACACAGGCTGACCCCGAAACTAAAATGGCCGCTGGTCTAAATTTAGTAATTTAACTCATTTTTACTCTGAGCTTTTAGTATCATGAAAAACCACAACAAAAAATATCAGAATTCAGCATAAAAACTGGAATTGAGCTTCATATGTTCAGTTAGATGTTAAGAAGTCTTTAGTCCGCCTTCAGTCATGCTGTGAGATTAAAGGAAGTTCTGCTTGGCGCATAAATAAAATGATTTAACTGGAAAGTGTCAGAAAGCAGGTTTTATGTTTGTGTCAGTAAAACTTGTTGAATCTGCAGCGTCACACTTTCCTCAGTCTGTCGATATTTACATAATCTATTTATATCAGATCAGCAGAAGATTATGACCACCTACAGTTTCAGTCCCTCAGATTGGACGTCTCTGCTTCTAAGGTTCAGTTCCATGGTCCAGTCTGTGTTTAACCTCCTCTGGTGGTTCACACACACTAACAGAGCTAAACATGCTCCCTCACATTCTTACACAGAACCAGTACCAATGCTTAGCTACCCTCTGCTCTGTGGTGCCCTCTAGTGGCGGCTCGGAGGTGTTTCAAGAGTAAAACGGTAAGCAGGTGGTCGTAATGTTCTGGCTGCCTGGTCCAGTTCTGCTTAGACAGCAGTGCTGGTGGTGTTGCTGGTGCTGGTTCTGGCGGTGGCCTGGATGTCGCTGCTTCCTGCCATCATTTCCCTCAGGCCTTTGCTGAAGTGAAGGTTGGCTCCGATCACGATGAAACCCTGTGGAGCAACACAGCCTGATGATTGTTTGCTGCAGTCACCTCTGATGTGGTTTGTTACGCAGCTTCGCTGGTCAGGAGACCAGCTGCACATTGAATCCCCATACCATTATTAAAGGGAACCTGTTATGCAAAATTCACGTTTTGCACATTCTTACGCTTCCATTTGAGTCTCGTCTGCTTCTTAAAACAGCCCAAGTAATTAAAAACATACCGAGGTGTTTTTTTTTGGTTTTTTTTAGTGTCTGGAAAATGAGCCGTTTCAAAATCCTCCTGAATATAGTGTCACAAATCAGCAGGTACTGCCCTGTTACCTAGCAACCGCAGTGAATCCAGTCTGTTTCCTAGCAACCGCAGTGAATCCAGTCCGTTTCCTAGCAGCCCCTTTAGAGCTGCATTCTCGTTGGTTGTGCAGGATGATCCACTAATGCTTTTCAAAGATGTTTGGTTGTATAATTGCATCTGTTTGCAGCTATTGTCTTGTGCGAGTGTAACCTTTGAGTTGGGGGGCGTGGCCAGCAGCAGCTTATTTGCGTTTAAAGAGTCAGAGGCCTTAAAACAGCTCATTATGAAAGAGACTTAATATCCAGAGCTGACCAGAATAAAATCTGATTGATTTTGTGCAAAAACTGTAATGAACATGTTTTGTATGAATTATTGACCGATCCTAACCTGTTAAAGGAAGCGTCACCTTTAACGATTCATCAGTTTCAGAGAAGCTGGATGTTTGTAAAGCATAAAAACAAACGGATGTAAAACTTTGCAAACATCAGAGGTGAACACACATTGTGATACTCCACCACCTCCTCGATGAAATCCATCCCATCAGCCAGCGGGATCCGGACTCCCCTCTTGGTCCAGTCTAGACTCAGAACCAGAACGGAACCACTCAGAGCAGTGCTGGAACTCAGAAGTTCTGGTTGCAGAGAAGAAGCGGGTTCTTACTGTTGATGAGAGGAACCACAGACATCTGCAGCATGGTCTTCAGAGGAGCCTGCAGAGGAATCAGCTGCAGACAGACAGAGGGTCAGAACCGGTTCTGTGGGTCCATCAGGAGGCATTGAAACCAGGAAGTAAAGACACACTTACAGCTAGAGACTCCAGAGCTGACTGGTTGGAGAAGATCTTAAACCTGGAAGACAACAAAGATGTCTCTGATGAATCCAGAAACGAGGAGTTGGAGCAAAATTTGACTGTAGACCAAGATCTGGTTTCAGAATTAAGGCTGCACCGTTCACACCAGGCCTGTTTAGTCCACTTTAACCCGACTCCGGACCGTCTGTCTAGTCAAAGTCCGGTTTGGTTGGTGAGGTGTGAACGCTAATCGACCTCTGACTTCTGGTCCTCCAAACCTCGGTCTGGGTTCAGTTAAATTGAACTCTGGTTGGTTTGAATGTGAACGCCAAGCGGACCAGAGACCGCTCCAAAAGCAGGAAGTGGACTACAGCGCAGGGCATTCTGGGTAAATACAACCAAAGCTAACGTGCTAGCTTAGCGCTAGCAGCAGAAATGGCTCCTGGTCTTCAGCCAAAGACTAAAGAGAAATCCTCCAACACTAAAATCTGATCCTCCATCTTGTTTCCATGTGGTGAAGCAGGAAGTTGCTCTCAGCGTCTTCAGAGGTTTTGTGTGGTTTCCTTCAGTGGTTCTTGGTGCAGCGCCC
>CAEFZX010021329.1:0-13867 GCA_903066825.1 Alfaro cultratus
GGAAAGACGCTTCACCGCAATTTTAAACGGAACTTTGTTTGTAAATTTGGGTGTTTTTTTATTTACATTCAGAGCCCTGTTTGTCTGTTTGAAGTTGTTGGAGGAAAACTGGAGGATTTTTTTTTTTTTTTTTTTTTTTGCTTTGCTTCTTTATCAACTTCTTCTTGATAAAGAAGAAGTTTATCACATTCTTCTTAGTGATAAACTTCTATCAGCCTGTTACAAACAGGGGGGTGGAGCTATTTCCCACTCATTGCCCTTTTCTGGATTGTGGATTAGTTGTAATCTCCGTCACCTACGGCTTTGAGTCCGGTTGACTCAATCCCACAGCTTGATACGAAAACAAGCTGTGGGATTATCAGAAGAGTTGTGACTCATGTTGGCCTCAGTAATGCAGAGCTGACTAGAAGTTTTAGAGGACTTCATTGCCTTATACACTGAACAAGTTTTTGTCTCCGTTCAAATGAACCCAAAGCTTGTTTTGAAATTCTTGAGGTTTTAGTCCAACTCTCACTTCTGTTTTTTTCCCTCTTGAGGTTTTGGAGCAAGTTGTGGGACAGCGTTGTCGTCTTCTTTTAAGAAAGTCTTAAAAGAAGACGACAGTGACTTTGTCTACATGTCCACATGCTGGTAATAAGGAACATTTGTTACATAGTAGAAATCAAACTGCCTGACATGTTTTTACCCGAGAACTTTGTTTCTCCCTCTGCTTCTCCATCATTTGTGTTGCGATAGTAACCCCTACTGGCAAATTACTGGCATATTTAGGAAACAGTGACAAGATACTGTTTATCTTCAGCCAAAATCAACTAACCCCCAAAATATAACATATAAGGAGCAGAGAAAATACCTACACAATATATATTTGAATGAACTATTATACTGACATAGCCCATGTTCCTCATAATCACTAAGAAACAGATGAGTAATAAATTTAAATGATTTTAAGTTATTTTTTTGTTTAGAAGTGAAAGAGGTGCACTTTCTGTTTCCACAGTGATCTTAAGTAATTATGAATCCAGGTACATGAGGAGTAAGTACACATAAGTACAGCAGCTCTGGCACCATCATGTTTTCTTCCTCCTCTTTCCTCTCTCTTCCTTCTCCAGCTCTTTTTGGCATAGACGTTCAGACTCAACTAGATTGATGGGCAGTGCCAGCGCTCCAGCCTTGTCAGGACTTTCCAAAAATTCCTGGAGTGCACCAGAAGTTCTCTGGGTCACTCCAGGACCCGCTCTTAGAGGCTTTCTCAAACCCCACATCCCCGTATTATGTTTTCCTGATGTTGGTCCTCGTCTTGCCAAGATGAAAAACGTCCGCACCAATTCAGAGATCGTACCGTCTTCTAAATGTTTTCTCTGCGGATTTCTCAGTATGGGTTTCTCCTTACCTCCAGCCTGGCTGACCTCCACGGCCCTGTCGTGGAAATAAAACCCACAGATTGATGCTGTCATCAGCCTGTCTGAACCAAGAGATGGTTTTAATAAGGTGCTGCTCTCTGCCTGGTTTTAGCCACACACGTTGCATGAAATATATCACTAGGTTTTTTTTTTTCTTCTTCTTTTTCTCTTCTCATCTGAGAGTTTTGATTCTTTGCTATGATTTATTAGGAGGCCCAATTGGCAAACTCCAAACATTCTGTGTTTTGCAGAGTGTCCATGGATCCTTAAAAAGTTTTTAATTCATTAATCTAAAATTAAAGCCTTAAAATGCCTTAAATTCATGAGAGAAAACGTAAGTTAGCCTTAAATACATCGTGGGAGGACAATTAAATATTATGTATTCTATGTAGGTTTTTTCTCGCGGGACTTTTCTATGAGGCGAAAGTGTTGAGTCACTGCATTCTGTGACTCAAAGGAGCTTAGGGTGCCAGTAAAAATCTGTAAATACTTACCTGCTACTAGTTAGCAAGCGAACAAACAATCTATTAGCAGCTTGCACAGGGCTCATTAAGCAGCTAGCATTTGGCTCTCTAGCTAACTATCTAGCTAGCAAATGCACAAGCAAGTCACTAACACCTAACATATTTTTGATTTGATTTCTTTATTTAAAACTGATTTTTAAAAGCAAGAAAACAAGCAATCAGTAGGACAGAGAAGAACAAGTCCATACTTAACCAAGAACAAAATAATTTGTTTACCACTTCTTTTCTGTTGGAAAAGGAGTAGGAAGAAGTGAACACTTACTTAATCCTACCCCTTATCTCAATTGGCTCATTTCCAATATGGTTCATTAGCAGCTAACATATGACTTTCTAGCTAGCTGGCAAGTAAACCAGTCATTAGCAGCTGGAATATGGGCCTTTTGCAGCTGGCATATAGCTAGCTAGCAAGCACACAAACAAACCTTTAGCAGCTAGAATATGGCTCATTTGCAGCAAGCATATGGCTTTCTTGCTAGCTAGCTAGCAAACACACAAACAAGCCATTAGCAGCTAGCATATAGCTCTTTAGCAAAAGCTGCTGCAAAGAGCCACAAAATAATTCCCAGAAATTCCAACGTTTTGGTCCCCTGCATTTCTTTTGAACATCTCTGTCATGATGTAGGCCTTAAATTTGACTTATTATGATGTCAAAAAGGTCTTAAAGTCTTAAATTTGAGTTGGTGAAACCTGCATAAACCCTGCTATGTTTTTAATACAAAAAAATGCTTCCATATGAGCATTCAACAACAGATGGTTTCTACTAATTTAATCACTAGTGACCAGAAATTGAATTGCTAAGAGTTTCATTCTTGGTTTGTAAAAAAAGAAAAAGGTATTTAGACATTCAGATGGACGCTTTCACCCCATAAGTAGTGTGGAGGTCTTTTTTCCTCTTTAATTAACTGAATTTCCAGTTTGCTTTTATCTTTCTCGTTTTGCATGCATTGCTCTTTTACTGCTCTGAATCTCGACTGTGTAAATGCATTTGTTGGATTTATTACCAGTTAGTGTGTTGTTATTGCCTCTAATGACTTTATTGCTGGGCATATTGGCTTATGGTCCTCTGAGTGGTTCATATAGCAGACTGTGAACCTCTTGACATGTGATAATGACTGTGATGATTGGAAGCCATGAACTGGGAAAATACTGTGAATAACATCGGGAAAACATGTGATTCCGATGCTGTTTTTGGATATTGCGATGACATTTACTGCACTTTTTTTTTACTCTTTTCTCACTTTCATATTCATTACTGTGTTTTCATCCTGCTATGTCCGGCAAGGACTGTTTATTTTAAATCTTTATGTAAATAGAAAATGATCTTAAGCTCAAGAAAACACTTCAAGAGACATCGCCTGCACTGATGCCAGTTTCCTTCAATTTTCTCTGATTTTGTAAATATGATTAAAATTCAAAGTAAATACAATCAATAATCCAGACATTTATGCAGCCACCGTCATCGAGGTCACATGAAACTCATGTTCCCATGGCTATCAGACCTTAAGAGTTCAAAGTTCAAATTCTACCTTGAACCTGTGTCTTCCTATCCACCTTCATTTACGTGCATCTGCTAAAGCAGTGTGTGTTTTGGCAGAACTGCAATCCAAGAGATCGCATCAAAATGTTCCTGAACTTCAGAGAAATATTATAGAGCCTGTACACAAGCAAAGTTCCCATGATGCAAAGAAAATATTCCTTCCCAACCCTCTGGTCCTCTGTGCATGTATGCAAATAATTAGTGGGTAAAAAAAAAAAAAGATCTCTGATCAGACCTACTTTTAAATGCATGAAATCATCCGCAGTGCACTAAGATAAACAAATGTTATGGAGCAGAGCACAAGCGCTCCCACTGGGAACAGATTGTTAAATGTTTGTGAACATTACGGGAAAGATGTCCTCTGACGTCCCGCTGAGAGGAGAATTGTTCTGGAAACTCTCGAGGGGTTGGCTGTGGCAGAAAGCGTGTGGGAGAGTCAGAAGGGAACCTCCCAGCGAACAACAAATGTTGGACTTTTAAGTCTTACAAATGGAGGAAATTGTGGGAAAACCATTTTCAGTTGTTGTGCAGTAACTTTCTGGAGCAGATCTTCTGAAGCTCTTTCCTGGTATAGTTCCAGTTTTTGTGTGACACCATTATAAGTTGGCCTTTTTTCAACTTTGGTAGAATCCTACCTGTCTGTATGATAAATCATTGTTAGTAGAAAAATTAATAAAACATTTTCTCTAAATATGAAGCTATTGTGTTCCTGGTAGTTAGGCGGTTATTTCAGAAATAAAACGGTTTTGAAAATAAATCTTGCTTATGCTTTCTGTAAACTAGACTATGACTCTTTAACATTTCTATCTTTTGGAACATAAGTAGCTATGTGTAAGTCAGATTTTTGACTGATTTAAGATCATATTTTTTTACTTTTTCAAAGTTAACTCAATTTAAAATTAGTTCTAAAATATATTATTTATCCCAAAGAGACATTTTAAATGTTGTCATAACTCATATCATCGAAGTATCTTAAGCATCAGTGGATGGACAAGAAGGATTTTCAGTAGCAGTCAGTCTAACAACAAATCTTTTTGTGGTGAGCTAACATTAATTATTTACGTTGAGAGCAGAGGTGACATCACAAAATGCATGAGAGAGATATTGACAGCTTAAATGGACAAAGCTGAACCACTTCCTGTTTGCTGAAATGTCACTCACCTTTTAGTACTTCTAATTTCCCTTCCTCAATAACAATGCCCACACTGAAGAGTGTTGAGATTCAAACTACTTGCTTGCACTATGTTACAGGCACCAGTCTTTTATTGAATTATTTACTGTTTTTGGATGTGTCCCTATATATATATATATAACTTAGTGAAACTTACAATTTTTTAACTTGAACTAAATTCAAAATGAGATGAAGTACTTAAGATCCACCAATTAACTGGCCAGATATTCGAATCTGCCAATTTCCCCGAGATTGACTGAAAATATTCACTTTTTAATTTTTTTCCACCCTCTAAATCCTGACTATTGCATAAAAACTAAGAACTCCCACTTTTCTTGTGTATAAATTCACCAATAAAAGTAACGTTGTTTAGTGCTTCTCTTTTGAGTTTTATAAAATTCAGTTTAAAAAGCAAAGGAGATGTACTTTTATGTATTAAGTAGAGTATTCTGTAATTCTTTATGTTGCGTTCAAAACTGCTACTGGTATCTAAACATGCGCAACATTTTTTCCCCTTTAAAATTGATCAAAATCTGAATGGGAAGGTCAGACTTACAATAAAAGTAGATTCAGTCTGATTGGTGCATTTTTACAAAACTGGTGTAATATTGCAGTCTAATCAGGTCAGAATTGAAAGATAATCTTCAGTGTGATGCAGTATTGTCTGGACTATATGTGTTGCTTCTGGTAGCACAGTAGCTACTTTTTCATTTCAGTTTTAACACTGAAAGCCCTGAGACTCTTGAGTTGTAAAGTATTTCATCCAAAATTGTTCAGATCTTTTTTTATTGTGTTCAATCATTAAACCATGAAGAACAATGAGACCTTTGGAAAACACTTAGGTTCCCAGAACTGAGTGAGCACCAGGTAAAGTCACCTTGACATAAAGCATTTCTTTACAACATAAACTCATCTGTTTATGCGGTCTTTCACCTTTTTAAATAATGCAATCTCATTTATTTCCACACTCACCTCTCTCTCAGCCTCCCCAAACGTACAGTAAGCTCATTACTCAAGACCTGTAAAAAGTAGTTCAGCAAATCACCATCCACTTCCCAGACAGCTTAGCCAATCACGAGTCAGTTCCAGAGTCTTCTGGCCACAGAGGGAGGGACCTGCGGTAGGGCTTGTTTCTCAAGGAGAAGGAAGATACTTCCAGTTTGACTCGACGGCGGATCCTGAGCGAGGGTGGGGGGAGTGTAATGAGAGATGGGCTGGGAGTTCTGGAGTAAGCAGCTGGATGAGGAGGAACTGGTGGCGGATGGTGAGTTAATCATTTCTGTTGCGTCCTGTCGATGTGGCTTAAAAGGCGACATGTTTTTCCTGTTGGACCGCTTACAGATCTCGTGCCATTAAGAACAAGTTGTTGGTATTTGTCCATCATGTTCTGTGCAGCTGCTAGATGTTCCTAGTCGTCTGCTTCCTGTGTTTTAATCGTGTTTATCTTGTTCATGTGGTTCTCTCTGTTGTGCACAAGATGCTGACTTTAACTTTTTCACAGCAGAGTTTAATCATTAAGTACATTTACCACCCGTCATATGATTTGGGTCCAGTTAACTGCTTGAGGTTGCACAATAGAGAAAGGGGTCAGATGAAATCTGACTTTGGTGAAGCTTTTTTTTTTTAATCTTTAATCTGAGTGAGGTGTTTCTGTGTACCTTTTTTAGTCTTTGGACTGTGATTTCTCAAGGCTCTGCTGACTGTGTTGTGACTGTCATGTATGAGTACAAAGCTGAGATAATATCCATCCTGTTCCAAGGTGGACATAACACACCTTTACTATGTTAGCCCCCAAAAATATTCCCACAAATCTTTTTCAGACACGGAGGAAACTTGTTCACTGTTGTCTCTTTTTGTGTGTCTTTCCTCAGGAGATAAACAGTATCCTTAAATGTTTGAGTATGTTGCAATAAATATTTTCAACACAGCCACAGGCCTTTGGATGGGTACACAGCAATCGCATGCAAATATGGGGAACATTGTCATCTTCACAGAACCTAGTTTGTGCTGTCTGAGTTTTCCACTACCTTGGAAAAGCCTAGAAATGCATCGATTAGTTTTGTCCCCGGTTCCAATCTCCATGTTTTGTAAAGCTTTGACCAGCTAATGCCAATTATAGTTGACACAGACTTCTTACTTAGAACTATTTTAAGAACTGTTTAGGGAATGTGTCGAACTGATAAACAGCATGCAATGACAATAAAGCTGCAGTCATCATCTATGATCTGCGGTCCTTCGTGGTTTAGAAGAACACCACCATGCTGACCTCATCTTTAGAATATTTTTTATTCAAACATTTGAGGAATGGCTGGAATGTGATTCACACAGTAAAGACTGTAAATTAAAATAATGTATGATTTTATTTAGTGCTGCTCCTTTATGTTGTACACCATGACTGGTGGCTAATTACTGTATAAATATTTCTAAACAATTAAATGTCTTCACTGAATGTAGGGAAAGCTTTTGAAGTGTTGCTCTTAATTTCTAACCTTCATACATCATCCTGTAATTTTCTTACAGATTATCTTTAAGTATTTTCCTTTTCATTGAAAACAGATTCTACAAACATTTTTCTAAAGGTTTTCCAACATCTACTAGCTTGTAAAGAAAAGGTTTGACTGTATTTTCTGTTCTGTTGAGCACTGCATCAGGTTACTGTTTTATAAACTTGTGTTTTGGTAAGTTTGTTGCTACAATACGATATGCCCTTTGTACTGCACATGACTTCCTCAGTAATGTGTTTTACATAGTGTTCTGCTTTGGCCGTCCAGGATGCCGTAGCTAGTTCGTGACGTATAAGAAGTTCTGTAACATTCTCCGCTGAAGTTCTGACAGCAGATGAGCTTTAAGTTAAAGAGATGTAATCAAACAGACGCAATTTGCTGAAGTCAGTGTTGGTGTAAAACCCACAGAAGCAAACGTCGGTTAATTACCAATATAATACAATGCTAACAGGTTAGTCAATGCTGGGAAATACAACCGAGCCACCTGACCATCGTCACGGCTCTGCAGCGTTAGCAAAAGAGCTAAGCTAACGAATTGCAGGATTGTTGAGAGTTTAACTGAACTCAATGTGTCGCAAGGGTAGAAAAATGTCTATGATATAAAATATTGGTAAATGTCGGATATCGGTTCTAACATCGAGTTTAAATATTGGATACCGGCCCAATATGTCCAATATATATATATATATATATTTGTATGTAACACATTTTCATATTGGTGCATCCCTTAAATGTTTCTAGCCTTCTTGCTCTGAACATTCATTAATTGATTTTTATTAGCAGCAGGGGTGATGTCACACTGTGTGGTTAAGCTAGCAGTCACAGTAACATGGAGGGTTTATTATTTAAATCAAGGGTAAAATAATTAGAAGTAGACATTAGCACAGTTAGCATTACTGACCATAGACGCAGACTCTTGAATGTATTCATTCGAGAGTTCCAAAAGACAACAGAGACGTCCAAATCCCCCTCAAAAATATAAAACGATGCTCCGTTCAGCCTTCCTGTTATCTTCTCCAGGTTTAATTTGCTGAAAGCAAACATTTCGATTGCAGGTACAAGTTGATGTCCTATGAAAGACGGCTAATTCTGGGTAATGACCGAAACTGGAAACATTTTCTTTTTCCACAGCTTCTTTTATCCTTCGTAACTTTTGTGGCTTCAGTTTCAAACACGCCACTGTTACTCAGCCTGGCTATCTTTGAGTCTATCAGTAACAACATCTACACGAAAAGTTTTTGTAGCTAGCAAGCAAGACCTGTCGGCACTCTGGTATGATGTATCTACCAACTGACACAAAAAAAATCAGCATTAGGCGCCACGGCGCATTACACATTAGTGTCTCGTCTTCCACAGTTATGTCATCAGATCAGCTTTTATTAGTGCTTTTAGCATTGTCAGCCTACTTTCTGATTTCACCCCAGTTTTTGCCGGGTTTTTTAAACTTTAAGTCAGTTTTGAAACAAATAATTGAAACAGTTTTGTCACAGCAAATTGCCCTGAACGTTGTTAGTGTTCATGTCAGCACGCCCTCGGGGGAACATACTTCTGCCATTACTCGCTCTCTTTAAACTGGTCTGCAGACCAGTTTAACCTGTCAGTTCGTTTGACAGCTGAAGAGCTACTTCTGCTTTTAATGCGCAGAGCTGTACTTTTGTGACATGCCGACGACTGTGCAGATAGGAGGTCTTTCACCCGCTAAGTGTGAAGGAATTCTGGATTCCAGCTGTTTCTGGACGGTCTAGGAATGTATTTACATTCTGAAATATGCTACAGTTCATACTCTGTCACTGTGAAATCACCAAAATCAAATATTATTAAAGTGATTGCTTCGCCTCAGGTGCATTTATATTGTGGGTTTCGGCCAAGTTTAAGCCTGTTATATGAAGTAACTCTTAAAGTGTATTCACAGTGACAGCTGAACCCTGCCTCCTCCAACTTTAGCTTGTTCTCAATTCCAGTAACACAGAAATAAAAACACAATTATATTTTATCTGAAATTGTTGTTTTACCCCCACAGTGAACCATCTGTATGAGCTTCGACCTGAAAGGGCCTGACTTCCTGTGTTACTTCCTGTTTCCATTGGGATCTGCTTTTTGATTGTTTCTGTGTGGTGAAGCAATCAATCAAACGTTAAGATTTTCTTTTGTAGCTCACTTGAATATTGCAATAATAAAGATAATTATCTATAATATTAATATAATGGAATAACATCATCTAATTTTGTTTTACAGAACATGCTACTAGTCAATAACAAACAATATTTTAAAAACATTCCCAATTCCACAATCAAAGGTTCTTCTTGGATATTTTTTTCTTCGTTGTGTAAAAACCACAGTGTCATCTGCATACATCTGAACATTAACATATGTGCACTCGTGGTTAATTTTTAAATTTTTCTTTTAAAGTGGACCAGCAGGACATCTAAGGGCAGTAGATGTTTTCCTTTCAGTTTAGTGTTTTAGTAATTTTAAGGAATATATTATATAAGTTTTCTTTACTTAAAAAAAATCCTCAAAAAAAATCTACCAGAATTCTGTTTTTCATCCAAACGTTTGCTCATTGGGAGAAACACTGACAATCGACTTCCTGCATGTAGTTTTTACCACTGTGTACTGCACTCCCCTTCTCTTCTTCATTGAAGGCAAGAAATAATTTTTCTTCTACATGTGTCTGAATCCGTTTTGCAGGAGGAATCTTGTTGTGAACATTGTTGACTTTAATTTGGTGGTTTTCTTTGCATAACGTGTCGCATATATGGGACAACACTGTGTCCAAAAGTCTGCAATATAGTGATGAACGATCCGAGTCTTCTGAACTTCTCTTTACTAAGAAGATAGGACTAGAGCCTCACCGAGAGCCGTTCTTTGTTCTTGTAATGCTCTGCTACACTGCAGTAGGGTAGCATTGTTTTATTTAATTATATACATTGATATTTATTTAACTAGAAAATAAATAAAACACAAGAACGAAAGAGCAGGCAGAGCATGCTCATTGCTCATTGATTGTTTTCGTTCAAAGCGGCAGCTGTAATGTCTGCCATGATAATAGACATTACAGCATTGTGCTGCCTGGCTTCATGCAGTGGGAGAGAGGCTGAGAACAGTCATGGTGACGCCTTGTGCTTGGTTACTTCTTGCTTGTTGCTCTTTGATCAGTGTTCATAGTTGAGCGTTTTTTACCGTCAGGGCATTGCCTCAATTGCACTGCGGTCATGGTAAATTTTCACCCTGTGGTTTGTACTGTACTGTAACAAAGCGTTTGTTCTGCTTTTAATATTGGTTAAATTTATTTCAGCTTTTAGTATTTAATATCTAGGTGTTTTTATGGGAATGTAAATCTTTCAGATCAATTTGATTAGCAATTTTGATCGTATTTCACATTTTATTGTGTCATGTAGCGCGGGGCGCTGGTCTTGGTCTTGTCTCGGTGTCGGGTTAGGTGGTCTTGACTACAACACTGGTGTGTCGTGAAACAAAATCAAGCTCAGACATTTGCCTCCAGCTAGTAATAAACCAGATGGTTGTAATTTTAAAACATCTGCTGTTTCTGTCACATATTGTTAAATCTAAACAATTACCGACTACCATGTCTGTAATTATGTGTCTGTGTGCATATATATATAACAAATATAAAACAAAAAAAGTAGAAAGTGATCTTTGAGGGCTCCGATTTGGTTATAGAATGAGGTTCTGATGTACGTTATGGTAAAGTGTTTTTAAGTTACGGAACAAGAGAATACATCTTGTGAATAGTGTCACAAAGGATGGTGATGACACTTTTCCATTACATAGACTGCTTTTTTTATTTTTTACATTATTTTCAGGTTTTCCCCACTGCTGATGGAATCCCTGATCAGTACATTGTCATCAATACAGATAAGAGTTATTAAATAATATACGTTTGTCAATACCTCATCAAAATCCCTGCCGTTAAGTCAGGAGTTTTCCTTTTAGACTCTGTAGCTTTAAAAAAAAAACCACACACATTACACCACATCAGTATTATAGATATATTTTTAGGAAAAGGCATTATGAGCCTAAATTACTAATGCAGCCTTTTTTACGAATTTTCCATTTTGCAATTTTCTTCATACAGACATTTCTTCAGGTTAATGTTTTGCTTCTAAAGATGGCTCTGACATGACACAGTATAGTTTCTCTCCAATAAACTCGTGCTGCCAATGATTTTAGCAGATGGTAGCTTGTTTATGCAGCACTTTTGTTGTGACTCATTGATTTGTTTCATCCATCAATGCAGCTTTAATCTTTTGCAGACAAAATGTACAGCGAACGCTTGTCTCTTGGTTCATGAACTCAGTGATTTAATTTAAATGTCACAAACGGCACACATGACATGACAAAGTGACAGGAAGTGGAAACAGCCAAAACAATCTCGCTTTCTCTGCAGAAGACTTACTTCTGCAAACAAAAGCCCCACTGTGTGCTTGATTTATGATTACATCAGCATGTTTAAGTGCAAGTTTTCTGTTACAGATTAATTTCCTTTCTAGTTTTAATAGAACTGAGCTACTCTGTGCTCAGTTATCATAAATATGCTGAAAATATGTTTGATTATTATTTTTTTCTATTATTTTTTTTCTTCTTCTGTAGTCAAACCTTGTGATGAATATAAGTGCACCATCCATTAGGTGCATTAGTCACTCCTGGCAGGGAAGACCTGTGCCTCATACAACTGCACTTTACTGCACCATCTAAATGGAAAAACACTGAGAAACGCTGTGTGTGTGTGAGAGAGAGAGAAAGAGAAAGAGAGAGAGAGAGAGACCAGCTCTTATACCTCAGCATAAGTGATAAAGTTCATGCGGCTCCCTTGTTTTTAAGAATCGTGGCAGGTCAATAAAACGGGAACTGACCCATTTTAAAGCACAACAATGAAGTTCGAACCGATGAGTTGATTATTGACTGTGACTTCCATGTATCTTTATTCTCTCTCTCTCCTTCCCCACCTTTACCTCTTTCCACCTCTGTTCCCCCAGAAGGTTATGATGAGTACAGCACCGGTAGCAGCAGCAGAGCAGCCGGTATGAACGGGAGCGGCCCCACTAAGCTAGTGGACCCTTTGGAAGACCCGCTGCCTGGGGTGGGCACCTACGAAGACTTCAACACCATCGACTGGGTCAGGGAGAAGAGCAAGGACCGCGACAGACACAGAGAGGTATGCAGTAAATTTGAAGAAACGGAGCGAGATAAAACAAGAACCTGGGATAAAGAAGTGTTTACTTTGAGATTAGAAGGCATGTGAGTTCTGTTGAAGGTGTTAGCAGGGAGGTGTCCCTAAGGCGAAGCAGAGTCTGGTTCAATTCTCTGGAGGAACGTGAACGCTCTGCTGCAAAGGAGTCAAAGATCTTTGTAGCAAACGTTGACAATTTAAAAACCAGGGCTGAAACGATTAATCTGATTAATTGTGATGAATCAAATTAGCAATTGATTAATCATTAACTCTACTCTGAAAAGGTTATTTTCTGAAAGAACTACATAGTAAGAGCTGTAATTACGGCAAAACAGTATAAAAATATAAAGAGTTAGCATATAAGGTAAAAATAAAACTTTGTAAATTAGGGCTGCAGCTAACAATTATTTTAGGTAATTTATTCTATAGATTATTATAGATAATTACAGATTATCTATAATAATCTATAATTTATTCTATAGATTATTATAGCTATCTATAGATAATCTAATCTATAATCTGTAGATTAGATTATCTGATCTAATCTGATTATTAGATCAGATAATCAGATTAATTATCTGATCTAATTAATCTGATAATTTTTTATCTGATTAATCAGATAAAAAAAATGGCACATTCTGCAGATTTTTCATTAAAACTTATTTTATACATATTGGAAGTACATTAAAATATGCTAATATGCTTTTGAAATAACATCTTTACAGACAGGTATTTTTTCTAAATCCCATATGCAAAATTTATATATTTTTTGCAGTTTTGGCTTAATTCCTGCTCTGAGTGTGCTGTTCTTTCTTTAGGCTGTAAACCCCAGTCAATGATTAATCAGTTATTAATTTAGTTGATAATTGTTTCAATAATCATTTAATCACAATTAAGCTGATTAATTGTTTCAGCCCTAATTGCAGTAACATGATTAATTACTGCTTTGTGTTGTTTTTTTCAGCAAATTATTTTTTTTAGAGTCCATATACTCCAGTTGATTAATTAACGATTATTTTAGTAATCGATTCATCATGAGAAATCCGATTAATTGTTTCAGCCCTACTGTAAATATGTTCTATTTGCAGGAAATTTTGTGATATATTCACTTTATCTATATGATGGTAAAAGTGTATTTTTGCTACTCATTATTCAACCAATCATTGTTACTGTGTCGTTTAAATAAAGTAAGAAGCAACATCAGAGGGCGTTGTCTTATTTTTCTGTCACCATGCAGATCACCAATAAGAGCCGAGAGTCGACTGTGGCCCTGCTGCACAGCGTCAGCGATGCTTTCTCCGGATGGCTGCTCATGCTGCTGGTGGGACTCATGGCAGGTAGTTCACACACTCAACCTTTACATAATTACTAGCTTACCTAAATGGTGGGTGGATGTACATTACATCTGACGAGATGTTCAAATGTTTAAAGCTTTAAATTGTCAAATATAATTATGATGAACATCATTTTTATGGATAAAGCAGGGGAGAAACTTAAAGCTCAAGCTTCTTTTTCTTAATGTCTGAATTTAACACAA
>CAEFZX010021330.1:0-36975 GCA_903066825.1 Alfaro cultratus
AAAGAATAGACTTTAAAATATTAATGTTAGTTTATAAATCACTGAATGGCTTAGCACCACAATACATTAAAGATCTGCTGTTGTATCAACCTTCCAGACCTCTCAGGTCTTCTGGTTCTGGTCTGCTCTGCATCCCCACAACCAGAACCAAACAAGGAGAAGCAGCATTCAGCATCTATGCACCACAAATTTGGAACAAACTTCCAAAAAACTGTAAAACAGCTGAAACACTGAGTGCCTTTAAATCTCGATTAATTCCCCCCTCCCCCTGTTTAGAGTTGGATTCGAATCAATTAGAATTTAATGATGGCACTCGACTTAATGTAATGTTTTGATTGTTGATTCTATGTTGCATGACTTTGTGTTTTTGTGTTTATTGCGATGTAAAGCACTTTGAAATGCCTTGCTGTTGAAATGTTAAATCTTAAATCTGGACTTAAATCTGATTGAAATACTTCAAACATGCTTGATAGCAGTCAGAGTCACTAAGGAGTTATGTGATTTAGGGACAATTACCTTTTCACAAACGACCACCTTGGTTTTAATGGCTTCTTGTCCTGTAAAATCATAATTTGAAAACTGCTTTTCTATGTACTCAGATTATCTTTCACCTTAGTTAAATGTGTGATCTGAAATATTTACGTATGACAAAAACAAAATGTAAAAACAGGAGAAATGTGTATTGGGGCAAATACTTTAATTTTTGCCTTGACATTTTTTTATGAACTCAGCTTTTCCCAATAGAGAAATATTTTCATAACTCATGTCTATCACTTCAGTATTTTCCCACCTTTATTGAGACTTCTTTTCTTCCTTGACTTTCTCACTCATACTGTTTGTTCAGTCACTTTCAGCCAATCCTTCAATCTGACTTATTGCTATCTCATACCTCAACTGTGATGTAACTTTTTCTTAACAAACATGTTTACTCGACGGCGGTTCACTTTGCTGCCAACAGATCTATCTCACTGCACATCTTTGAACTCCTGAGCAAAAATTGCTGCATGTCTTTCCTGTGTTTTCACTTCCTGTAGAGGCGAGTAAGTATTTTATTTATGGAGAATGATTTTTGTTATGGACTTAACCATCCCAAAACATTCCTTTTCACAAGCAACAGGGGGAAATAAAGAGAAATGCAAGAATGCTGGGCAGTTGTTTTTTTTTCTTCTTCTCTGTTAGCATGAGCTGAGATGGGCGAAGATCATAAATGGTTCCCTTTGTGTGCAGACTCACACCCCTGCATACTTCTGTGTGACTATTCCAACGCATGCTGTCCAATGAAAATGTTCATGCTGAGGCGCAGCAACTGGCCAACAGGATATAAAACCATCCCCTCTGTTTTTTTCCCTTCTATTCTCGATATCTCAGCTGACCTTTACCCTATTTCGCTCTTTCTGCTCTGAGGCTTAATCTCTACCCTTTTCATTTGCATGTCTGATCTGTTGGTGGTTTGTTTGCTTGACTGTTGCCTGCAGCTTTATATCATATTACCAAACCTGATTGAAAGCTCCACCCCATAGGAAGAACTATATTATAGTCGGTGCATCTCTGTCTGAAACTCTTTCCATTTCTATGCTGAAACTCACTTATTCACCGTCCAGCTCATTTGCTTCATGCGTTATGGCTGAGTCATTCCCATGTACTTTGTAAGGTGACCAGTTGCCAGAGCCTCACCCTCCCATTTCTCCTGATTGGTGTTAGTGGAAGGGAAGATGACCATCTGCTGCCCCAGTTGCCCAGTGACTGACTAACAGCCTTTCCTTATGGCACAGTTCCTCTGTCCATTGTCTGCTGAAGTCTGTGTGTGAGTGTTAAAGTTCACCTTCATCTGTCTCAGCGTGCTTCGCTGCCTCTGTACAGTTGATGTTCTTTGCATGCAGTCGTTTTGTGTGTCCTCTTCAAGGAGAGTAGAGTATTGTGTGAAGCCTTCCTGTGGGAGTCCCGTAGAGAACGCACCCCGACCCAGCAGGATGCCTCTCGGCGTGGTGTAAGCTGACTCGGCCCTGCAGGCGGGTTAGCAAGGGGTCGGATTTATAGGCTGCAGGCCAGACCTTTTCTCTGCTGAATAAAGAGATTAGTTGTCCTCTCCAGACATGTGCCTGTGATCGCACAAACATGGACAATGATCGGATCCTTGACGGCGCTGAAAGGGAAATGTGCTCGGCTGTAAACATGAGGCTACAGTGGGCCAACTGTTAAACAATCACTTTGTTTCTGACTTAAAAAAATCTATACAATATTAAATGTGCAGTATGCAGAGTAGCAATGCGGTGATCAAAATCTGGTAGTTTCTATTTTTATATTTATTATTGAGTTTATTAATTTTTTTATAGCTAATATATAAGAATTAAACAGCATTCAAGATATTTTCATCATCATTTGTTATTTTTTTTAGAAGCAGAGGCATCCCATTCTATTACATGTGATTAGCAATTAGCATGATTAGCACAACTAGCAAAACCTAAACACCAGTGTATGTGTGTTTTACTGCTGCAAACTGCAAAAAGTACATTTTATGATTTTCCTTCTAACTAAAACAAAACTTTATACTCTGATTAGATTAGACTAACATGAACTTAATTTATTATTAAAGTGACCTATATAGGAAATTGATTGTGCTAGACTACATTTTGGGGATACAGTGTAAATAGGGTAAATATTACAGTCACAGTTTAGGTTTTTTCTTTAAACTTACAAACCACTTCATAATTCTACAGTGATGAATTATGAAGTGATGAATCTCTTTACAAGATGCTGATAATTAAGATGCTTAAAGGAAGAATTAATATAAACCTTTAGATTCTTAAAGAATAGATGTTTTTTTTATTAAAAGGCTATGGGGGACAAGTCAGTTCCATTAATGGGATCTGAAACAGTAAAACAAAACAAACAGTATTTGAAGCTAAATTACTGTTTTTCTTTAATAATCTTGACCTTGAAACACACTGTAGACTTGCTGGTTGCAACATTTGGAGACTCAGCATGAAACGGAGAGAAAGATGGCCCCGGGTGAGTGCACCAAAATTTGCACACCCACTCACAGCCAGTATTGAAAGATCTGTGGTGGCCAACCACACATATTGTTCCCACCAAGAACAATATTCAGGGTGTATGTGATAATGAAACCCAGTCTGGTTTGGTTAGGCAGAAAATACACACAGTCACCTCTTCTTATGTTTTAAAAGAGAGACTAGAGTCAGTTTTTCTTTTCTGAAACCGCATTTTATGAGTTGGATTTATGCAGCTTGATCACACAGTGTCAATATATTACTCTTACTTACGGTACTTGATTTTTTTTATATTTGTCTTATCATTTCCTCAAGTTGTGATACAAACTGTCTCTCTTGTGCAGACAAACAGGTGATACAGTTTTAGTTTCTCACTATTCTTCCACTCCTGTCATAGCCCAGCCTCTGCAGGGCAACGAGGGCAAATCTTGAGAGGCGTGTTCATGACACTAAACCCATCCACCCGGCCTTTTATGCCCTGATTTTTTTTTTTTCTTTTTGTTCCGTCGCTGAGAGAACCTCAAGAGCACTTTCATCTACAGTTCTGACTTTCAGTGGCACGTCGAGCACTGACCACATTCCAGACATTTGTTTGCGACTGCGAAACTTAAAGGGAGCTATTGGGGTTATGCAAAAAAATACATGTCGTTTGGAAATGTTGTTTTTCTGCATACATGAGTTTTATTACCTTTTAAAGTCTGAACTCAACCTTTTATTGCGTAACGACAAGCCATAGGCCGATGAAAGCAGGGGGATCTTTGCTGATTCATGCCGCCCTGCTGTGTTTGTAACTTGATAGAAATCTGATTTGGCGTTGCCATAATCCCCGTTAGACTTTAGCAGTAGGTCTACGCCACTCTTTGGCAGCTGCTAATCCCGAAATGGTCTGACTCTGCCCTGAAGCTGCACAAATACTGGTATTAAAACTTTGACTGTGGGCTTAGTTTCTACTAATGCCTTCCAAGCTGTATGGTTTGTGCATCAGTCGGTTTCCTGCAATATTTGTATGTGTGCACACCTCTGCAGGTGAGTGGGCAAAAATAGGTAATCTAGTGCACGGAGTCATCGATTTTTCCCACTGCACAGGAAGTAGCTGGTTATTGATTTTCAGGGACAATGATGTCACTCCAGACTGTGCTTCGGTGTTTACTTACCCATGATAAGGTATGAGGTGCTTTCTCTCTGCTCGCTGGTCAAATAATCCTCTCCTTCGGTCCTCGCTCCTCCTATCACTTTTTCCACCTTCTTCTCATTTTATTAAGCGTGCACTCTTTAACCCGACCGCCTGGTCTGTGTGACATAATCACAGATGAAAGAAGTCACCGCACGTCAAAGTCTTTGCAAAAATGGGTCTAAAGTTTGGAATTTGGATTTAATTTCTCATTCTTTCTTGTCTTCCTCATTTCAAAGAGTCAATCAAGCCACAGTTTGAGTTTAATAAGTGGGTCAATTATCCTGCATTACTTCCTATTATCTTACTGTAGTTAATTTAATCAAATTTGACACCAATGAGAATAGTGCTTGACCTCCTGCTGTTGATGTCTATTGTGGTTATGTTGGACCATTTACTGTACAACTGCACCTTTTTCTGCAAAACGTTAGTACGCTGCACTGTACAAAAACTCAATATCTTGTGATTGTGCGTGTCACATGTAACTTGGTGAGATTTTCGGCACAGATTCAGGTCCGCTTGGGGGGGAGGGGACTTAAAGATTTTAACTACTGGTCAGCTCATTTCTCAGTTCCACAGGTTTGTAACTGATTAACCACAGAGCAAATATGTTCAACACTACCTGTGGCATGAGATAAGGGACCACACACACAATCCAGTCGCATTTATGTTGAGGTCATAAGGTCCACGAAGAGTTTGTAAACGTTAAAAATGAACACAATCACAAACCCAACAAATGAACTCACTGTTTTAAGCCTTTGGCTAAAAAACCCCCTGATAATCCAAAGACGTATAATGTTCATACTGAATATATCTTTTATCCCCTTAACACTTCAATATTATGGTTTTGATAGTCAGACTTTATTTTAAGACCTGTAACTCTTAGACTTGTCAAATCAGGACAGAATGATCTTAGTCTTAAATTAAATTGTTTGAATGAAAGTTTGATAGCTTATTTGTTTTACAAACATTCAAAGCATGTTGTGCTTTGGTTGGAGTCACTATAAAAGATTTGATGTTTACAGATCCAGTTTTAAACCCCAACAGTTGTTTAGAGGCAAATAAAACATTAAAAGAGATATTTTTCATGTTCTTTTGACTTTATTTCTGTCGGTTCACAGGAAGCAACTCTAAAAACAAAATAGTGATGAACTGTAGGCTTTATGTGACAAATAAAGGATAAAACATCAAATTAAATACAAATCAGTATTTCTTAAAAAAAAAGATAAAATAAGGCATAAACTCTGGTAAATGAAACATACATTTTCCATACCTATCCAAGCCTGAAAGATGGGGGGGAAAAAGCTAATTCCATATAGACCTGTAACGATAACAAATTTTGCTGAGCGATTGTCTCAAAAATTATTGCGATAAACGATAATATTGTTTGAAGACCTTTTTATACTGATTTAATGGAAATGACGTTATAATGCATGAGATTTCCTGCCAAAGAATGCAATTTATTTTCAAAAGAATACTTAACACTAGAACTGATCAACAAAATAAACAAAACAACCAAAAACAAAAATAAAATGGATTCTCCGTCTCCATTAACAACACATTTACTTCAATAAGAAACTGAATAACATAAAGCCAAAGTGGAAATAAATACTGCATTTAACCAAAACAGTACAGATTATGAAGTCTGTAGCTATACTATATTGCCCTTCAGTAATCATTAGATTTAAGTATCCAACTACCTGATGCAATAGTTCACACTACATGATTTTTTGCCCCGATTTTCCCCTTAGACAATCTTAGGATGTTGGCCGTTCAAAGATTGTCCTTGCGATTTCGTAACCAATCATCCTGTAGTGTGTGGTGTGTTACGGTAGATCGTCGTTGCTGCTCTGATCTAAATCAGGGGTTTTTCCTGACTGGGAGCGAGAACACAGTCCATTGAATGTGACAGGTAGCCAATCAGAAAGCGCGGATTCCCCTCCGTGCTTTCTGAGGGGAAATTACGGAGGGGAATCCCAAACAGCTGACATCCCGAAGTCCAGCGGACATTGGAGATGATATGTGGAAGCAACATTAATGTTTATTCAACATTTCAAATGATAAGGTGAGGAGTTGGAGCGAAATTGCTACCTCAGTTGATAAACCCAGTAACTTTTCAGCTGATCTTCATTAACTTGACATAAATAGGTTATAATGATTTTCATTCAGTCAGGACTGACACTAGCCACATGCATTGCAGGTAGATGTAGTAAAGCATTGATTAATGCCTGGTTTTAAAATTAGTTAACTGGACTTGTAGCCATTATTTTGTGCCCATTGTTGGACACCACTCATTTCTCAGTTACACTCGTGTAGTGTAAGCTGGGCATTACACTAAGGAAATGAGGAAGGGAGGGTCAGTGGAGAGCAGCAGAGTAGAGCCTTTTTTCATTCAGTGCCATCAACAGAAAGAGAAAAAGGCCGGAAGAAACGAAAAAGCCGATAATTAATTGAGGTCAATAGTTTTAATTTATCGTGCGATTAATTGATTTATTGTTATCGCAACAGGCCTAATTCCATATTTTTCCAAGACTGTGGAAACTCTGTAAAAACCAGAAGGTTATTCAAGTGTAAAAGTTATCATTTAAATATAATTGCTAGACAAATATAGTCAAATAACTCCCATTTCTGACTTAAAGCCAAATAGATGAGAATGTTGACGCCGCTTGTCTTGTCCGTGTGTCTTTAAAGATCTTCTTGCAGATACAAATCGCACCGAGCAACCCCTCAAGAGCCTGCAGCACCTGTTCTCCTGCTGGCCTGCTTCACCCAACCTCATTTAAACTGATGGGCCATTAACAGGCTTCTGATGAACTTGATGACATGCTGAGTTTTTTCAGTTTTTTAACCATTTGAAATAGGTGTGTTCAAGCAATAGGACAATGGTTAAAAAAACAGTGCAGCACAGAAATTACTGCTGTGGCTACAGGAGTTATGTTCTTAAAGACTTAGATTTCTCTGAGTTATATTGGTAATACGTGGCCCACTTACTGCCAATATTTCTTTAAAGTACAGTCTCACCTGACTGTATACATTGATCCGTGTCCACTTTATTAAAACACTGCCTCAGGGATGCAAACACTGGGTAACCTGGTAGTCAGACAGAGCTAGGTAATAAACCAGGCGCTTCATAACTTTTTAAGCACGCATCAGCTGAATAAATCTTTGGATTCAGTATGGATCCATTCCTATCTTTAGTTATAGAAGCTAACATTAAAATCTGAGTCTGCTGTTAGTAATTCTCACATAAAAAAATCACAATAACTGAATAAACTGAATATTCAGACCTCCAAATGTCATATTAATGTTAGATTTCAACAGTAAATCTACTGGGAGGACATACTGGTTTGTTTGTGTACTTGCCCTTTAATTATTCACAATTCCTGATTTAATATTTTAATTCACTATAATATGTAGTATTTCTGTCGTTATTGGGTTTTTCTCAAGTCCCGGTCACGTATTTCATTTTCAAATTGCCTACCTTAGCATTTTCTCCATTAAACTCTGTGATCTCAGGTCATGTGATTTTACTTCTTTGAGGAACTTGCTGGTTATAGTCCCGAGAGCGTTCACATGCATGTGCATACGCTGTACATTTGTGTATGTTATGCCCATCCCCCATGTTTGCACACTCTAAATCTGCTGGCTCCTGTGTGTATATTTAGTGCAGCTCTGTTTAAAGTTAAAATTGCGGCCCAAGAAAGTAGGCCATTGGAGAGGAGAAAAGGGGAGCCGCCAGAGATTAACGATCATGATTCAGCGGCCGTAACTTAGCATGGTGGACCTTTGGCCTGTGCTAGTTAAAAGCAAAAATTGGAAATAAATCAGCTTTAAATAGGTTTTTAATCCAGTAGAGCTGAGGTGTTAACTATAAACAGCATTACAAGTAAAATCTGATGGAAAAGCTTTGCTGCAAAGTTTTTTATTTTTTTTATTTTTTTTTACTGGAGTTGTACGATCCAGCAGTCACTGGCCAACATGCAAAGAAGATTATGTTACAGTTTCCCCCCTAAAAGCCCCCAAACTCATGTTTCCTTTAAAAAACTTCCACTTACTCCTGGCTTTACTCCTAAGACACAAAAGCATTGATTCATTACTCGTCTGCTCTGTTCAAAAACCGATTAAGCATATTGATTATCTGGCCAACCAGCCAAAGAATACATCTAGAAGACTCTACTCACACCAATCTTGTCTAAATGGGTAGTGCGGATTTTGTTTTTAAATAATGTTTTGATTAAGTTGCCAAGCTACAGCAAACAGAATTATTTTTGCTTGGAGTATCAGGAAGAAGTTAGAAAAGAGAGCTGGTCAAACTAAATGTTTGACCAGAGAGCCACATTTTAAAACAACGTAAACATTTCTAGGGATGCACCGATTTATCGGTGCCGATTTCCCTAACTCTGGGAAATCGGTGATCAGCCAGTTTTTACATGTGAAGCCGATCTTGAGTAGCGATTTTATCTACCTCGGCAAAGGTGTTTCAATCAACTGTTATCTTCTTCTGCTCTGCTCTGAGAGAGGTTTGACTAGCAAACCGGCCCACCAGATCACGTCTATATGTTTGCATTTAGCAATAGTCATCTCACTGTTGGCAACTCATCAACTTTCTTGCTACATTTAGCAACATTATAGACAAAAACAAAAAATGGCATCGGCCCAAATCGGAATTGGCAGGTCAGGATTTTTAATAGATTGGTAATCTGTGATTGGCCAGAAAACTGCAGTTGGTGGACCCCTAAACATTTATTTCCATGATCAGATTAACAACAATTACTCCTACTGATGTAAAAATAATTAGAAATATTGATGTTATCTGTTGCATTTTATTTCTCCTAATGCTTTTAGCTCTGAAAATTAAACTTTAATGGCGTAATAAAAGTATAATGAGCTGACCCCCATACATTTCTCCTACTTTATAAAAACAAATTCAGTGGATGTTTAAAACTCAAGAAGGGTCACCTTTTATTTGTAACATTGTTTTAAAGCTACATGCTACATGTGTGTTAAGCCACTCAAACAGATAGAGTGCAGCAACAGGTGAGGGAAGGGCAGAAAAAACTTCAATCTCTTTGGCACCACCTCTTTGAGCTTTAACATGAAATCTACCCCTCACCTAGCTTTATTGGAGAGCTCAACTGGTAAAAAAATTCAGTAAAAATTCAGTAAATTGATGATTATATATATATAGTCTGCTTGAACACTCTTCACGAAACTTTAGCTGCACACTACAGATGACTTCTTTTATTATTTGAAAAGAAGAAAATTGAACAACATAAGAGTGCATATTTATCGATGCGTTAAGCGTGACCGGTATAAGTAGTTATCACCTTTTAAGTATTTTTTCATCAATACAGAAAGACAGCTGATTCTGGCTGCCGTTTTGCTCCACCATTCGGTACCAGAGCTCATCACCTATTAATGAAGTAATATGACTCGGCCGTTCTGGTTCTGATGATTGCAATTAGGTCAGATCATTTCCTCGCCCCTTTTAAAATACGGCAGTATCACATAACCTTTTCCACTTTGCAATCAAAAAGCATCTCAGTGAAGGCTAAAGATTGAGAGAGCAGATAGTGGAAAAGCGGAGACAGAAGTGAAACCGGCGTCAACGAGTGAGTGGAGATTGTTGTTGAGCAGAAGAGAACCACCTTCCTCTTCGGCAAAGCACTCAAGTGCTTTCTAAAAAAGGCAACAAGGAAACAGTAAAACTTTCAGACTCTGCGTCTCAACAGGTTTCTATTTTCCAAGAGGCTCTGCTCTCTTCTTGTTGTCTGCTGTAATCCTCTTGTTTGAACATGCAGCTTTATGGCAGTGAATCAACACCTTTGTTTTTCTTATCACGACAGGTAAGCGGGTTGAATCTCTCCACCACAGCCTGTTTAAATGACAGAGCGATGACCAACAGCTTTCTGGCTGCGCTCCAGAAGGGATGAGTCAATTTTTTTTTGCTCAGTCAGCTACAAGGCGAAGTCTTGTCAGGGGAAGAAAAGAAAACAGCTGTGCTTGCAAGGAGGCACAAAGTAAGAGCAGACCGCAGGCTGTCCTTATTATGAGTTCTTTAGAATTGATATGGGCTCATATTTGTCAGTTTACTGTCTCTGAATTACAAATAAAATGACTAAACATACACTTAATATTTCAACTAATATCCTGCAAGATGTCAAAGCAAAGCTGCAGGTTTTTGGTTTTTAACAAACTGAGGAGCTTTGTGCTGATTTGTGGTGGCTGTGACATATCAGGCTAAAGATAGCAGGGGGAGGGTTTGGTATTTTCTTGTTTTTCTGTGGGATCTTTTCTCTCGGACCTCGCCGTATTGTGACAGCTGCCATATCCCTGTTAGAATAACATCCCCGGGAACTCGCTCTTCCACACGTGCACTCTGGGTAACAAAGCCAACGCCTTTTTCCCCTGAATGGCTGCCCACAGTGCCCATAGATTCTTAAAAGATTTTTGCAAATGGACACTTCTTCCTCCATGCTGTTTACTTTTTATTTGTAATGTACTCCCTGCAGTTCCTTTCCGTTTCATAAAATCCAAAGACCATTTCCTCGCTGCAACATTGTTGCGCACAGGTCTAGGAACTGCTGGTCTGGTGTGTGGTGGTGAAGGTGGGGGGTGGGGTCGCCTGTCACCGTTAGAAAAGCGTCACCCTGCGAATTCCCTCTGCTCTGATATATCGCCAAAATACACACAGAAAAGATAATATAAGAAAAAAACATTGGGAACAAGGAACAAGATTTAGAGAGGTCAAAGAGGGCACTCTAATTCTCACATGGATCACAAGTGTTTACATGAAGTGAAAACAAGTTTTAAAAACTTATTCCTGCCATTGTTTCTGCTCTGCGAGTGGGGAGGTAGGGGTTAAACTTTCATTTTTCTCTGTTAAATGTTCACCGAGATGCAGAGACTCGCATTTAGAGCTGCATTCGAAGAGTGTTATGGGGGATATCTTCCCCAGTTTTTACTGTTTATGATTAAAACCCTGCAGACCTCTGCAATCTAACTGTATTGATTGCTCCCTTTAATGATTTTTTTTAACTTTCAGGGGAATCTGTTTACATGGAAAAAGTTCTCTGGTTGTTTTTCTCAGACAAGCCTGGCTGTTTTGAGCCTCCGGGCTAATCTGAAACATGTGGTTTGGTGTTTGCTGTGAGGTTCGGAGACCTTTGTTTTGCCTCTTCTTGTCACTGAATCTCCTACAGACAAATTATGACTTTTCAAACACAAGAGCAAACCTAACACTGTATGACACCAAATACATTAGGCTGCCTGGTGAACTTCATACCTCGACACAACTTTTTCTTGTTTTCTTTTTCCTTTTTTTTCTAAGAAAGCTAGAGAGACACAAGCGGAGAAGATTGGTTCCTCAAACTGTTGTTCTTCGCTGCAATTGGTGGAAGCCTGTTGCTAGGCTTATGTCAGTGTTTGAGGGTTTTCTGCTTCCTCTCTTCTGTGCGCCGATAGGTCGGGTTTAAACTGGTCTGTGGACTTGTGCCACTTGTTGAACATCCCCACAGTTTCTGTGGTTCTCTCGCGTCTAACTGCATGAGAAAACACAGCAGCCGCAGAGCTGAAAACACATGTGCAAGAGTTTACATCTGCCATGGCTTCCTCTCCTGTTGTTGAATCTTATTAAGTTTTATCAGCCTCTTTAGTGCATTAAGGCTTATGAGCACTCGTAAAGCAGGGAAACAGCTGGAAAGGAGAAAGTAGCTCCCAAAGTTCGTAACTTGTCAAAAAATGACTCACTTTACGAAATTGTCACGTGTTTCAGATTTAATCACCGGTTTTTAGCACATTTTACATTATAACTGGTGTAACATTGTGGAAATATTCCACAAAGTAGTTTTTTTACACAAGCGCTTATTGGTGTTCGCACTTAAGATTTCATCTAACCTGTGGTTTTATAAAGGAAGATAAATTAACTTTGAATGACTAGTAGCTGTTCACAGAGCGCAGGTTGGTGATTGAACAACATTAATGTGAGCGTAAATCTCTTATTCACCTTTTTGCTGCATAGTTGTGTTTTTTTTTTTAATGGTACATTTATAAAATGTGTCCAAATAAAGTCCTTTTACACCATTAGTACTTTGTTCTCTCTCTAAAAGGACTAACTCTACAAAGCCTGAACACAGTTTGGTTTGCTTTTATGCAGTGCTTTCTATGTTCATGGGCCTACTGACAGAAGAGATTAGAGCCCATTTTCTGTCTTAGTTTCTTGTGTTTTGCTTCTCTTTGAATTCAAGGTGATATAATTACATCGGATCTTTAAGGATTAGCGCATGTTGATCTGTCAAAGTGAAGAGAAAATTATATTTCTGCCTTTCCTGCTTTTTGGCTCTTGCAGAAAAGATGCATCGGTCTTATTTTACTATTTCTCCTTTAGCTTCACAAGCTAATGTTTATATTGCAACAGGGAACTTTACATTAGTTTTTCTCATGTATGGGCTACTTGTTGGTATTAAAATGAATAAAATAAGAAAATAGTCTTTTAAAACCACCCAAGACTGATTTTGCTGTGCATTGCTGGTCTGCTGGGTGAAAGAAAAACTAATTGACTTGGAAATTAAAGGAGCGGCATGAGTTTTAATCTAGTTAAACAAACTATAAGCAGCAGCAAAATGCAGGCTGAACCAGAGCTCATAGCCTGACTAATTAACCAGGTAACATTTTAGCTTGTTAAATAATATTCTGCACAAGAAGCACCTGACTGAGTCTATATATCACCAATTTAACTGTAAATATACACTTGGATTACTAATTGGTTTTCTGTTCTCAAAAAAAGCACTTGCAATGTGTCATAAACTTTTCTTGTAAATTTTTAAGTAGATACAATAATTCATAATTCATAATTCGAACATCATAAGTGATGCTCTATAAATGGAACAAGACTTGATGTGTCACAAATATGTTTGATTTCTTCACATATACACCCACACAAAACCTGTTTTTAGATAGGCCATTATACATGGCAAGAAAAAACCCCAAAACATTCTACAACAGCTTTCTACCTCAGAGTTGTATATTAGTACTTTAAACTTTAAATAAACCAGTTTTATTTTATATTCTAGCTAATAATACTTCGTTGATGTTTGTGCCTTAAATGCACATTGTTCAGTTGGATCAATTCACATTACCTTTGAAAACTACTTTGTTCTTTAATATATTTGAAATACCTTAAAGTAATCTTGCAGATGAACTGTGAATTGTAGATTATGTTCATGTCTTATACCTAACTAACATGTATATCTTTTATGGTTCTTAAAATTATCTGAAGGTGTTTTCTCAACATTTTAAGATTATAAAAAGTAGAATTTGAATACTTTTGGGAAAAACAGCTTTTCATCTTGTTTATAATGTGAAAGAAATAACTGAATATTTTTTTCCTGCTTTTCCAGCAGTTGGAGTGTCTGTTCATTGACAGTAAATCAAGTGGAAACATATCCATTGTTCACGCCCTTCCTCTAGCTGATGAGCATCTCAAACAAATCTGAGATGACTCCTGTTGTTTCTGAGAGTTCGGCATGTTGTCGGCCTTTCTGTCTATAAAGGTCTCCAGGTGTGTTCCCAGCAACAGCAAGAAACTTCTCAAAATGGCTTGTCCTGGTTAATTTCGCTCAGTGATTTGATAGTTTTCTTATTTGCGTTGCTGCAGTTCCTCTTCTAAGAATAGCTGATTGACAGTTCAGGCTCCCTGCAGGTGACATCAAACACAATGAGTGAGACGCCTAACGATGTATGTCTTCAGATTCCCCTGAGACATCCGCAGTGTGGTTTTATATGTCACATTGTGTTCTGAGCAATCTTCAAAAGGTAACGAGAATATGTGTAGAGTAGCAGGCTGTGACAGCAGCAAAGGCATGTTTTCTTTAATCATGTCAATGCTGGAAAATGAAATGCAGGAAATAATCTTATCTATAGACACCTGAGGAATCTGGAGGTGGGTGTGCAGACCTCACTCCTTAAAATGTCACTTTATTTAAAATCACTTTTGTGTCTAGAGAGTCGTACTTTCTTGACTTTTATTTTATTTTATTTTTTATGTGAGATTTTTCCAAACCGGGTCATCCGAAGGTAGCGTTGAATCCACACGCTGTTAATGTAGCGAAGAGCCCCTTAAAAATGGAAGATTAATGCACTTCTCTCTAAATTAAAATAGCAAAATTCACAGAACCCTGCAAAAGTATACATAACCATTGAGTTATTTCATGTTTATCACAGAGGCCAAGGCCATATCCATCTAGAGAGTGAAATGTTTGCCCTTTCTTCCTTGCGTGCTAAGTCAAGCTCGGACATATTGAATGGAGGGAGTCTGTGAACATCATTCTGGACAGTTTTATTCCTAGATCGTCCTGTATTTAGTTACATTCAGTGCTACTTTGTCTTGGTGTATCACATATAATCCCAGGAAAAAAATTGTTGATGTTTGGGGCTATTTAGGGACATGAATACTGGAAATAAACCAGGTTTATTGCATGAATAGTCTCATTTTTGATGCAAAATGATGCACAAAAACTCAAAATTATGCTGTAAAGTATTGACTAAAACACTGACCGACATATAGGAGCACGTCGGATGTGCAAACGCTAACTGCCTAGTCAGTGCGTGCACGCTGACAATAGCGTTTGGCCGCGCCTGTGAGGCCGGACCCCTGAGCCTAAGCGCTTTTATGTGAAAAGGTTTGGTGTGTCGTCAGCCCTAATGCTGACCAGCCTCTTGTGCAGCTTTGCTGAGCCATGGGGCTCCCAGCAAGGCCGGGAGTGCTGACTCCAGTTGTGGGAACATGTTTACCACTGGCCAGCACCCCACCCTCTGGCATCATGAGAGGAGCTGGCAGGGGCTGGCTCCACACATACAATGAACCTGCTGAATATGGTGCTAAACAGCTATCAGTGCTGGGGGCTAGCAAGTGGTTGAGAAACTGGCTGGGCAAGCTTACGGCTGTTTACATGCCTCCCTTCTTATAACTTCCTCTTTAGCTCATGATTTCCAAATTTAACTTGTTTAACAAAAGCACTTCACTGTGTGTTGTAATTTATTTGTGACCTGTCCAGAATGTTGAATATAAGTGTTGCCTTGGCTGTGGTACCTTGCATTAAATGTACAATTTAAACCCTTTTTAAGGACTTTGGGTGCAGATTGCTTTGAAAAAGTATTTGTTTCTTTACTGATTTCTGCTGTGTTTGCTTTTTGGTCACATCTAAATGCTTTGGCTCATAAAAGTTTAGCATCTGATGAAGGTAGATTTTTAAAATACTGTAATGATTTCACTTACTAAGAGAATAAAGCTCTCCCAACAAACCTTGGCCATCTGAAGAAAAACAAAATTGCCTCCTAAATCTTATAACTCAGGGGTGGGCAATCCCGGTCCTCGAGGGCCAGTGTCCTGCAACTCTTAGATGTCTCCCTGGTCCAACAGACTTGACTCAAATAGCTGAATCGCCCCCTAAGTGCAGTCACGTTCTTTAGAGTCCTGCTAATGACCTCATTATTTGACTCAGATGTGTTGAAGTAGAGATACATCTAAAAGATGCAGGAGACCGGCCCTCAAGGCCCACCCCTGTTATAACTGGTTGTGCCATCCTTGGTGGCAACAACCTTTGCAAAAGCAATGAATCTTTAACATTACTGAGGAGAAATGTTGAAGCACTCTTCTGTGGAGAGTTTACAATGTCTTGACTAAGCACATGCTGCAGCACCTCTAAAAGATAAGGCTGTACATCAACTGTGTGTGAAGTGATGGCTGGAGATTCTCCATTACATGGCACATATGTTACTTTTTCACATCTTTTAGCCTACTTCATGTCGACAGACAAGTTCAGCTTCAGGTATTTCTTGCTACTAGAAGCCAGGCAGTAATCAATTCATGGGAAAAATGAACTGTTTTCAAATTAGTGATTTGAAAACAGTTTTTGCCTGATACTAAAGTTTGTTTAATAAGAAATATTTAAGTCCTAGAAAAGCAAAAACATTAAAAATCTGTAACAGGCAAATAATTTATACTAACATCATGGTACATAAAACTGTGTCCTAAAATAAAATCTAATAACATTTATATTTTAGTTTTTGAGTTGATGAAAGCTTCTCATCTTGGTCATTGTATGCCAAAGAAACTGGCTCTTTATAATTTATGGAAGTGTTTATTTTACAATAATCTCGTTGGAAAGATCAAAACCAGGTCAATGTCAGGTGGAAACTGTAATCTACCAATAAAATTGGCCTTTTAAAGTGATATCCTGATGTCATAGGGGGAGGAATCATTTACTTAGTAACTTGTCCTTTATTTAAACTAGTTAAAAGCCGTTCCACTGAACATGTTGGCATAAACAAAGCTATTGAGCTGTCCGTTTCTTATCTCTGCTTCCTCTTGGCTTTAAAAGGCCACCTTCAGTGAGGTCTGATTGGTGGAGGAATGGTTTTATCTGTGATGTGATAGGCTGTGGTGCAAAACCACAAACTGATGGGCTGTTGTTGTGACAGCAGCTCATGCAGCCATCCATTTCGGTGTGGCGATGCCGGTCCTTTCAGAGGACCTCTATGTCTTTTTTTTTATATTATTATTTTTGCTGCTCACCAAACAGAGCTGGGGGCTCAGCTTACTTACACCTCCTCCTCTCGTCTGCTCCTTCAGTACAGCAACAAGCCGACAGGGGGGCTTGCTGCTGCTTGCAAGAGCTGGTTGTTGTTTTCATGCACATTGCAAAGATGCACACAGATAACGTGTTGTCTTTGCTTAAAACTGACCTTACAGCTTTACTCAGGTCTCTTTTGAGAAATGCAGAGCTATAATCATGCTTCTTTTTTTTATCAGTATTTATTGAACTGATTTGGGTGGAAAGATCGTCCAGGAATCTGCTGCAGTCGATTGCAGGCTTTAGTTAGCACACAAAGAGCAAGAAAAACACCAAATTCAATCTTCATCAATAGGAACAGAGAACAAAAGAAGCAGCAGAGAGAAGTGATGATGTTTTCTTAGAGGGGGACTGTCACACCCCCCTTCTGCTCACGTTTAGGACGCAATAGTTCCTCACGCTTAGCCACGCCCCGTCAGGGTCTAACACCGCTATTGGCTGTCTAGAATCTGTTTTCGCCTTCTGATTGGCTGCTGGTGGCGTCACTCACGCGAGCTCGACTTATTTACCGAATGTATGAGCTGTAAAAGACGGTATTCTGCTGAGGGGGCCGCAACAGCTGAGTGCTCGCCTGCCTAGCCACTTTCCCCCACCAGTGCCCCAAGGAACAAAGACAGGAGGAAACAGAGCCATTTAAATTTACACAGTTTATTTTTTTTAATTCTCTGCTCCGCGGAAAGAAGCAGAGGAAAAACGGAGGAAACGAAATGAGGCACGCCATCGCACCTTCAGAAGACGTGGAGAATAATTCAGTCGCAGTGACAGACTTGTTTAAGATATGCACCCATTGTGAACGGCTCACCAAAAAGGTAAAATAAATGACGCTAAAAATGAAAAATGTCTTGCATTATTGCAGTGTCTGATCTTGATGTGCGCGATTGGAAACGGTGTCACATTTATGTGAATTGTTTTAAGCGACATTCGTCCTTCCAGCGGACGGGCTGCAGTGCAGTCTTTTGTCCAGACTTGTTTACGAGAGTGAAGACTTGTAGGAAGGAAATCTTACATGCTCATCTGTTGAATTTAAATCTTAAAAAGCAGGCAGATGTGGGATGCATTTAAAAGTGTTTTAAGCACGGTGTCACCAAGGGGACATGTCTGGACAAGCAGCGGAAAGTTACTGGACTAAACAAGACAATGTAAAGATTTCTCTCTGTGAATGGGGAGGAGGGGGTGTTTTGCTTAACATTCATGTTGCTTTTACTTAAAAAAACTAAATATATTTTGCAGAAATGAGACTCAAATCTGATTTTCTTTCGTTGTTGCAGCAGAAAAAGAGAGAAAGTTCTAGCACCATTTAACTGCAGCATTCACTTCTCCTTTGCTTTGCTTTCCTCTCACATTAAAACTAATCATATTTCTTCCCTTTTTCTTGTCTTATAGGATTTAGGCATAAGGATCCCAAGACCCCTAGGAAGCGGACCAAGCAGATTTATCCCTGAAAAAGAGGTAAGAGACAATCTCTAATCTCATCCAAGACTGTAAGATCTGCTGTAAACAACAAAAAAACTCATTAGCAATTTATTTTTTTTTTTTTAGATTCTTCAAGTCAGTAAAGTGGACGCCAGGACGCAGGCGATTTTTGAGGATGCATTTGCAGCCCTCCATCGGCTGGACAACATTTCCCTCGTGATGAGCTTCCACCCGCAGTACCTGGGGAGCTTTCTCCGGACGCAACACTACCTGCTGCAGATGGATGGACCCCTGCCTTTGCACTTTAGGCACTACATCTGCATTATGGTACGTCCTTCTCCTCCCACCCCTCCCCAAGTAAACTATTGAATCAGCTTTTTTCTGTCAATCTGATGATCTTATTACTTGATGGTACAGGCGGCTGCTCGCCACCAGTGCTCCTACCTGGTCAACCTGCACGTGAACGACTTCCTTCAGGTCGGGGGGAACACAAAGTGGTTGAACGGCTTGAACGAAGCGCCGCAGAAGCTGCAGCAGCTTGGGGAGATCAACAAAATCCTAGCCCACCGTCCGTGGCTTCTCACCAAGGAGCACATCGAGGTGAGTAGAGGGAGATCCTGGGCTGCGGCTGCGAGAGCCGAACCTCTAGTTGTGGTTCTGTTCAGCAACTTGTCCCGATTGTTGCTTTCAGCGCCTCCTGAAGGCCGAGGAGCACAGCTGGTCCCTGGCAGAGCTCATCCACGCAGTAGTCCTGCTCACCCACTACCACTCCCTCTCCTCCTTCACCTTCGGCTGCGGCATCATGCCAGAGATCAACTGTGACGGTGGACACACGTTCAGACCGCCCTCCGTTAGCCAGTACTGTGTGTGCGACATAGCCAACGGCAACGGCCACGCCAATCATCACGACGATGTGCTGGGCAATCAGGTGAGTGGTCACCCACAAAAAGGAAAATCTGCTAAATTGAGCAAGTTCTTTATTGTCGTTGACTGTTCTTTACATGCTCTCGTCCTCGCAGGAGATGTGCGGTGAGGTGGAAGAGCTGATGGAGAGGATGAAACAGCTGCAGGAGTGCCGTGACGACGAAGAGGCCAGCCAGGAGGAGATGGCCACTCGCTTTGAAAGGGAGAAGACGGAAAGCATGCTGGTGGTCACGTCGGAGGATGAGGAATGTGTCCCCTCCAGAGACATCTCTCGTCACTTTGAGGACACCAGCTATGGCTACCAGGACTTCTCCAGGAGGGGGGAACAGGTGCCCACATTCAGAGCGCAGGTAAATGTCAGACGCGGTGTTGTGAAGCGGCTTTAGAACGTTGTCTGGATGCATGTTATTGAGATGTTGCATCTGTTTCTCGCAGGACTACAGCTGGGAGGACCACGGCTTCTCTCTGGTCAACAGACTGTATCCTGATGTGGGCCAGATGCTGGACGAGAAGTTTCAGATGGCTTACAACCTCACATACAATACCATGGCCACACATAAGGACGTGGACACCAGCATGCTGCGCAGAGCCATCTGGAACTACATCCACTGCATGTTTGGCATCAGGTCCGTCACCAGATAGGATCTGATTTTATGTTGGCAATCAAATCTGCTCTGCCTCGCTCTGTTTTCTCGCTCCTGACAGCTTTCCACTGTCTTCCTCAGGTATGACGACTATGATTACGGGGAGATAAATCAGCTTCTGGACCGCAGCTTTAAGATCTATATCAAGACCATGGTGTGCAGCCCTGAGAAGACCACCAAACGAATGTATGAGAGTTTCTGGAGGCAGTTTCAGCACTCCGAGAAGGTACAGCTCTGAATTTCCTGTTTTGAGCTCTTTATATGTGGTTAGCACTGCTGCAGTGTGTTAATGTCACTCTTTTCTCCTGCAGGTCCACGTTAATCTGCTTCTTATGGAAGCACGGATGCAAGCAGAACTGTTATACGCTCTGAGAGCGATCACCCGCTACATGACATGAAGTGCTTTTGGCGTTTTTACTGTTGTCTTTGCTCTTTCTGGAACACCTAAAGAAAAGAAAAAAACATACATGGGAGGGTTTTTATGGGGGGTGGGGGGGACTTAAGTGAAAAGAGCTCTCGGTTTTGACAATGCTTTTTGGTTGGGCGATGCAGAGAAGATTGGAACAAATAAAAATCAAGGGAAGAAGATTTTCTACTGGAGAAAAGTCATCTCAAACTACAAGTGGATCCACAAACATAGTCAGACGCTGCCTGCAGTGCCAAAACCGACCAACAGAGGACAGCCTTGAGCAGACTCAAGCCCTGCTGGAGGCAGGAGGTTGTGCCGGCTGAGAGCGTTGACACTGGAGACATCCAGGACTACATTTCAGTATTCCAGCATTGCCTGTCTCACTTCATGTTAGGATGGAGAGTCCCGGTGAAATTTCCCAGAAAGAAAGCTGTGCAGCCAGATCCAGCCTGCACTTTTGATTCTGTCGTCACTGTTATCTGTTTAGTTTCTTAAACATCTTTTTATTTCACTTTTGTATGCGAAGGGGATGGTTTTAATGTGTTAACTCTAGTGTTGTTGTCGTTTTTGTTTCAGTGTTTTCTACGTGTGCCTGAACTATATCCAGCACAGTGTGCATATGTGCTGATGCTGCTGCTCCCAGTTGTATTTTAGTGGGATCATATTGATGCCCAAAATCACCCCTCACCCAATTCCCTTAATCCCTTTATAAAAGCCCCTGTCCATTAAACATCCATTGCATTACCCCCACCCTCTTTTTTCCCTTAACCACATCCCAAATCTCAAACGTCAAAGTAAGCTAATCCGAGGAGTGTGAAAACCCCCACATGAGGGGTGAAAAACTCAAAAGAACACTGTCTGAGCCCTTTTTGAGTTTGACTGTACAGGTGTGGATGAGCTATGTTTATCCTAATGACTGAGGTGTGAGTGTTTGTGTGTGCTTCACAAAAATAAGTGGAAGCAAGAAAAAAATGTATGTCTTGGAATTTCATTTAAGAAAAAAAAAAAAGCGAGGCACTTTGAAGGAAAGCCTTCTTGCTTCTGCTGTAGCTCTGTTATTGTGAGAAAACTGTTCTTTTCATTGATGATGTCTTGTTTTTTCTTGTATTGGGAAAAAGAAAATCACAGAAATGTAAATTGAATAGAAAGTTTGGAAACCAGGTTTTCCAGGAGGGGGTTTGCTTCCGTCATATCTCGTCTTCCGCTTATCCCGCCTGACTGGTTGACCTAACTCTTTCAAAGCTTTTGATTGTGAATTTTACCAGTAAAATACCTCTTCTGTTTTTTTTTTTATTATTTTTAAAACATGTAAAAAGTGCTCTTTGGTGAGCAGAGACTCTCTTTGGGCTGCTGCTCGGGGATCCAGAGCTCACACAGGGCTGCCTGCGGTCGATAGCTTTCGAACGCAACAAGGTTGTAGTTGTGCTTATTTCCCTGCGAGGAAAGTCTAACCAGTGCAAAAGCAGCTTCTTTTTTTTTATTTTTAAGAGAGGTTTAAGGTCTCTGCTTATTTCTATTGTTTACTAAAAATCAGTAAAGTACTGCATTCTTCTGAGGGTGGACTGAGAAAATCAGGTGAACGATGATGTGAGGAGGAGCAGAACTGCAATGATAAAGGAATGGTACATTTGAAAGTGGTTTGAGAGGAAATGGAAGTTTTCTTTTTCTTTCAAACTCCTGACTGATGTCAGTTACTGACACTTTTTTTATATGAAAATATGGAAAAAGATAAAAAAATAAAAATAAACTATAATACTGAGTTATTGTGTACTGTTTGTAGTTCTGTCCTTAAAAAATATACTTTTATTACTTCATGAAAGAGACATACACCAATACAATTTGGGAATCAAGCACAATCACCATAACTATAAGCTCACATCATAGTTAGGTAGAGTTACATAGTTCAGGTTGAACGAAAAACTGGAGACGGTGATAAGTCATGAAAAAATTACACAAAGTGGGGACTTTTAAAGCTAAAGGCTCTGAATACAAAAAGCTGAGATCATCACTAGTAAGCTGAGCTCAGGGGAATAGTTCAGTTTATTATCATCAGTACAGTTCAGGGACTTTCATGCGAGTTTATTTTTACTGTGCCTGCTTCAAAGCTGCTTGACTCACTGGGGATGAGTTAATGGTCCCTTTTTTCCTGTGGTGAGCTTGAGGTCAAAGTCTCTTTTTGCTCCTGACCATCATGCTAACTCCCCCACCCGAGACTGGTAATCTGTGAATTTCCCATCAGAGCCACACAGGCGTGTCTGTCAATGCAGAGTCGCCAGCAGGAACTTACCTGTGCTGGCCAAAGATTTCACTGTTAATCCCAACAGAATAGCAACAACATTGATATCAACCAGCAGACTGACCTTCATATCAGAGAGCAATGTTCTGAAACTAATGTGTTTTTATTTCAAAACATCAACTTGTCTTGTGCTTGTTACAGGTCACCAATGTCCAAAAGGTTGGGGAAGCTTTTTATGTCTTTAAGTCCTGTTTTCTTTTCTTCGAGTCATAATTATGTAATTTGGAAACGCTGTACTTTGGCTATTCAGTGTAACCTGTAAGCACTGCCTTGTCCCTTTCCTGTGTAACAATAAATGCTGTACAAGAAGCAAATAAATATGTTTGACTTCAACTTCTTCATACACAAATTCTTCATAGTGTCCAGACAATAAAATTTTTATTCTTTTGTAGTAAACTGTGTTTAAGATTACATTATCGGTTGAGAATCTGTACTTCACAGCATGAAATAAAGTCCACTGTGGAAAAAGTTTGAAATGTTCTTCCAAAGTCCAAAATAACAGAAAATAAAACCTGGATTATGATGTCATGTCTATCAACCAAAACTACTTAAGTATCAATTAAAACATTTTCACAGAGGTCACAAAATGTAGGTAAAAACTAAATATATTTTTACATTAATGCACACATTTAAAAATATATAAATACTTTTTTTTCTTGAAGATTCCTTTAACATTTTATGTTTTGCATACTTACATTAATGATTAACTGCCACATGTTTCATTTTCCTGACCTGAGACCTTTAAAGTGATTGTAAAATGTTTGTGACCTCATCCTCTGTGAAAAACAGCAGCTTTAGTTACCTTCAGTCAAATAAAACAGAGGTTGGACGACAAGCTTTGTTGAGACTTTGATACTTTTTCCTGGAGCTCTTTATACTTAGCATATTCAAGGAACAGACATTTCTCTGAAACCATATATCTGTTTGTCAAGCTGTCACTTCTACTGAATGTAATACTTTTATCAACTTTTGAGCAACAGGTAAAAACTCTGACTCCCAGCATGCTCTGTAGAAATCCTGCTCATCTTCATTCTGTGTCCACTTCAGAGCCTCCTCTTTGTCTAAGGGAGAAGTGAGAAATCTTTGGTGTATTTTGAACATATTGTGCCCAAGAAGCATCAAAATACAGTTCTTTAGAAAAGTAGTCACACAACTCAACCAAAACTATTTGGGAAAGTTTTGTGTTTTTGCAGTGTAGATTTTAAAAGCTGGTAGAGAATTTCCCTGAAATTTTTACAGCTGTTTTTTTGTTGGGTTTTTTTTTAAGAAAAATGGAAAATCCTTTAAGATTTACATTAATCTAATAGTTTCTGCACATCCATCACATAAAGTCCCATTTAAACTAATTTAAGTTCAAATTGTATTATTACTTTTGCAAGTCACTGTATGACGGAGATATATTTATGGGATGAATAAATGTGTCCTCCCCTCATTGGGTGACCGATCTTAGTAGGAGTTTGTTCTTTTCCAGGTTGCGTCCCTCCACTGGTTATGTAAGGAGCAGCAATAAAGCAAACCTGAATACACTGTGAGGATCTCCAGCAGCCTCTCTCTCTCCTCTGCGTGCAGCAGCATGGTGGAGCCGTGACCAATCAGGTTCCACAAGGCCTGACAGGCCTGGCCTGCCAACTGCCAGTCAGCTGGCCCGAAATCCCTCAGACAGTCCACCAACCTACACACACACACACACACACACACACACACACGCACACACACACACACACACACACACACACTCTTCATGTGACTCGAGGAAGGAGAATGCACATGACCATCAGGTTTTGTGAACATTAGGTGCACTTCACTGGACATTCATCTGGACAAGAACAGAGTGTGGGAGGTGGAAATAAAATTAAATGTTCCAACAGTGTTTAGTTTTTCAGGCGAGAACAGAAAACTACAGCCAAAAGAGAACTACACAGACTTTCTTTCAGCTCCAGTTCTCATCAGTGAAATATATACAAATTATTCTGGAATGACAAACACTTGGGAAGAAGACTTTATTTTATAACTTCCTGACCAAGAAAATCTTTTTGTCCTGTTGACTCCGGCTACAGATTTATTACATAAACTTTAAATTGGTTTTATTTTCTTATCTCAGTCTCAGCTAGAAATCCCATTTCCTCAAGAGTTGAGCTATCCTTTAAACAAACAAACCCCAGGCCTGCTCTGTTTTGCCATTAAGCTAAACGTTATGCTTTTCTGCAGTCCTCTAAGCTAAACTGCCAAATGCTACTTATCAGCTCAGAACATTAAGAAAAACATGGCGATATGCAGCAAATTATGCCGGTAAAAGGATAATTTAAAAAATTTAAAGCTGTCAGTAATAAACACCAAGAGGGCCATATGTTAAAGCTTGCTTTGATGTAGGCTGGTAGGTGCCTTCTCACCACATTCGGCCCCCAAAGCGTTTGCAGGAGATACAAAGAGAGGCTATTTATCTCTAAGTGCTTTTGTCCTTACTTTGCAGAAGCCCCCTCCAGCGTGAGACAAACCCTGTTGGGAGGGTCCAGAGCGAGGTTGGTCAGGACCCCGCAGGCAGAAAAACACATCTCGGCTCTCTTTGAGTCAAGCAGAGTCACCACAAACTTGTGCACTGAGGGAGAGGATGTGGACAAAGAATGAAGGAGAAAAGAGAGCTGCAATCACCAGAGTCAGCAGGCATGTTTATGTTATATGGAGTTGGCCCTGCAGATAAACCCAGCTCTAGCATGATACAGAGGTATGCGGATCACACTGTGTGGAGTGTCAGCGCTTAAGAACCATTTGCTTTAAAGTTGATTTAAACGTAAATTGCAGCTGAAATCAGATATGAATGTACTGTATGCTGCATAAAAACACAGATAACCATTATTTCTCACCATCTGACAAAGAACCCGGCTAAATTTTCTATGGGACTGAAATATGGGCTTTGTGATGGCCACTCTAAAACACAGATTTAAATTTAATCCAAACTGCATGTATGGGCAAAAAATTCTTTAGCTTAGGTTTGATCAAACCCCACAACATGTCTCCAAAATTAAGGATCTTTTTTTCTGATTGTATATATTTAGGAAACTATAATCTGTTTTTATTATGTTGCTTTTAAAGAAATGGCTTCCGAGCGGCTTTTCAGTCTATCGGTGCGGGACTGATTTCGCTGTGGATAATAAGTATTACTCGCTTCCTACTCAACAGATGAATGAGGGCCCTTCAGGAATTTGGAAACCCTACCTACTCTAACCCTTGGAAATGAACCAGACTTAAGGAAGTTTCTCTTCCTGGTATCTTTGCTAATTTCTGTTGATTTCTCTGTGATGTCACACAAGGAAGAGATGTGTTTGAGGAGTTGCCTTAAAGTACATCCACAAGTGTACCCCAATATTCTCTGCCAGACATTTTTGTCGCATTTAACAAAACAATTTGGTAATCCCGAATTACCAAAACCAGAAAAGATTTAATCAAATTTAATGTCAGACTAAGAATAAAAATGTTACGAGCCTGTTTATCTACACCATTGGTCTTAAGGGCCGATGTCTCTGCTTCAACACACCTGAGTCAAATACTGAGGTCATTAGCGAGACGCTGGACACTGAGGAGGTAATTCACTCATTTGATTCAGGTATTTTGGACCAGGGACAAATCTAAAAGGATTTAAGAACCCCTAGTATATATTAACATCTTGCATTTCTGCATTTTCAAGAATTGGTAAACTACAAACTCTGTGATGTAACCCTTTTGTTTTCATAAATGTCAAATATACATTAAAAATACAGTGCAAAAATATGCAAACTACATGTGTTACTTTTGGATGACACAACTAAAACACTTTCCAATGTTGAAAGTGAAAGAATTGCTGGGGAAATTCCTCGATGACTTCTGTTCAGGTAAGTGACATGTTTGTACAGGACTTTTCCTCATTGCCTGTTTATGATTATTTTTGTGATAATATCAGGAACACACACAAGCGGCTGTGTAGCAGCATACAGGGAAGTAGGTAAGAGTTTGGAGCAGCAGGTTTTTTGAGCTCATGTCAAACCATAATTGTTGATTTGTACTTTCATTGGATGAATACCTTTATTTTGCACAGCTAAGTCCCGCACATCCTTATGTAGTGACAAGTTTCCATAGACACGAGTGGCCTCTAACATGGCATCCATACTTGAACTAAGCAGAAATTTAGACATCACTGTAACACAAGGAAAAAGTGCATTAATCACAATATTGTTCATTCAACTTCGCCTTCAGATTTGCTGATCCTTTAGTCTTACACTTTGCAATGGTGAGCTGATTGTGTCTGATCTCAGAGTTTTCTTCTTGATAGAAGGAGAGGTTATTAATGGCGGCAGCCACGTTCACCATTAGGTCCTCGCTCTCCTCCACAGACCTCAACTCTGTGCCCAACAAATGTCACAAACAAATACAGACAAAAAAAAACAAGCATTAAATACCATATTTTGTATTTCACTGAAAGAAAACCTATTTTACTCAACAATGTAAAAAAGATTATTCCAGTGTTATAATAATTTCAGCTCAATATGTAGGGAAATATATTTTCTCAAAGCTACAAATAAATTGCTGTTATTTACAATGAAAAAGGTGGATCCAGATGAAAGAAGTTCCCCCTTTAATTCACAACATAGTTCAAATGCTTTGTTAAATAATGGCTGACAACTGTAACAAACATTACATATAGATCTGATTAAACCATTCATACACCTGCTCTTTCTGCTCCTTAAACCTCTTTAGAATAGAGATGTGACAAAAACAAACATGGCTGCCTTTCATATTAGTTTCAGCCTGATGCACTTGATTTGATAACACAAAGGTCAATGTGACGAAGTCCAATGAAGAATGTCACCGTGAGCAGCCTTCGGATGAAGTCTGTTCCTGATATAGCAGCAGATGTCATGTGCTCGGTCGTAAATCGCAGATATTGCGGTTGAGCTGTCAGCCGGCGCCTGTGTCTCACAGAATTTTGTTTCTGGTTCTGACTGGAAATGATGCTTTGTTGTGCCCCCCGCCTCCCTCGAAACTGTGCAACAGAAAGCAACGCGGTGCGGCGTGAACTCAAAACAGGACATCAATCTGCCAAGTTCGCCTTTTCATCTTTTACTGAAAGTTTTCCTCTCCGTCTTTGATGTTCATATCAATTTTACATTCTCAGTCGTTCATTTTATGTTCCACTTGTGGAGTGTATTTACGTTACTTGTTGTTTTTTAACTCTTTCACCACTGACTGTTTATTTCTCGCCTCCAACTGTCACAAAGTTAGGTGTAGGAGGCAAGCAGCACATAAGAGTTTCACACCCTCCTACATGCCGGCTCAACCTGTCCTAAACCAACTAACCACATGGAAGAAATTAATGCAAGCAAACCAAGTCGGCTATGAGAAGCGGCAGAACATCCTGCTCCTGCAGCAAAGCGCTATGCTCTGTCAGAATTGCAAAAACAGGTAAACCAAAGGAGGATGTGTGATCTATCGAGCAGAAAGCACCGAGATGGCGAGAACTGACAAAATAAGGAATGGGTTTCCCAGCATTGGGGAAGTGGTTGGCTGCTTTGCGCATGTAAACTCCACTAAACAGCTAATTATAAACTAATCAAAATGACTAATTTTCTTTAAAAAAATAAATAAATTAAAAAAATCTTTCTTTGATGGAACCAGTCACAGTTTTTGATATGGGCCATCTGGGCAGATGTTCTGGCCAGCAACAGAAAAAGGGAAACACAAAGACCAAATTAAAGAAACCTACTTTGTATCTATTGCTTTTCATGCATGTGCAGCCCATGAGCTGGAGACTCCTGCTTTCTGCTGAGAATAAAACGAATGTTCTATGTGTTTTGTGAATGTCTAAAGTCTAAACTAAATTTTATCCTAAGCCACAATTTAAATTATTTCCTGCATTTCACAGGTTACGGCATGACAGAAAGAGGACTTCACTCATGTAAAAAGTAAAAACAATGACAAAGAAAGAAAAGTCTGTTTTTGTTTGCAATCCATTTTTTTCCCCTAAAACACATTTTTCTCTTCTTACCTAATGTCTCCATCAGAAGCTGAATGCATGTTGTGTTTGTAGCCAGTGATGGACCGACAGCCGGGTGGATGCACATGTTTGCCAGCACCCTGACCAGCTTCACTAGCACATCATCGGTCAAAGCAGCAGCAGCTGCTGCAGGTTCTCTGGGGGAAGCTGCTTCTTTCTGCACGACTGTACTTGATGACACATTTCTCCTCTGGTAGCTGTTGTACAGTCGGAGGAGTGTAGGCATGCAGTCGTTGCACTGAAAGAGCTGTTGCCGAGGCTCCTCACTTTTGGCTGTGAGGTTGCCAAGGGTGAAGAGAAGACGTACAACAAGGTCCTGTGGAGGAGACATGGAGACGGGTCGCTAATGACCCTCTAAATCTGACACATGAACTTTACTGAAATTAAAGATTATAAATCAGTTTGCTTAGATATTTCTCTGGCTTAGGCCCAGTTACTTTCTGAATCTCAAATTAAATTACATTATATTTTTAATTATCCCAACTGCTGGTTCCCTACAATCAACCTCTACATCACTTTTACTCATAGACCAACTCAAGCTCATTATGTCTATTTTTTTTCCCTTATTCCCTTCTTTAACCTTTTTGACTTGTCCATACCAGAGTGAAAAATACTATGTAAGCCTAAAAGGAACATGCCTTTACTCTTTATTACATACAGAGAGCAAAGAGCAGATATGAGGAGACAGAGGGGGCTTGTGGACTCACCTGCTTTTGGTGATGTTTGCTCAGCAGATCTAAAATTAGAGAATAGCAGTTGGGGGTCCGGGCCAAAGCGAGACAGCACTCGGAGTAAGAGGACAGTTTACTGAGGGAGAGAAGGGACAATAAATACCACCGACCAATCAATCCACTGAGAACGCTGCTATGGAGACTAACTGTTCAAACAAATAAAGAGAGGCTGAGCTCTGCCACGTTTTCACAGCATAAGAAAATAACTTTCCAAGGTTTCTGACCTTTTTTCATTTCATAGATGTTAAATCTGCTTTTGCAGTATGCTTAGCCCCCTTTACTATGATACCTCTAAATAAAACTCTGTGTCACCAATTGCCTGGACTGGTCTCCTAAGTGGTAATTAAGGCTCAATTTAATTTCAGTTCAAATGCAAATGTTCTGTACAGGCCTCAGTGCTTTGTAAGCAAATGGTGGTAAACAAACAGCATCATTAAGGAAGATAGAAGAAAGGTCAGAGATAAACAGTGCAGAAGTTTAAAGCAGACTTACTTTATAAACCAGTATCTCAAGCTATAAACATTTAATAGAGAAATTCATTATCCAAAAGTATAAGGAGTATGGCACAACTCAAAACATGACCATTCACCCAAACATACAGCACAAAAAGAAAGAACATTAATCAGGAAAGCAGCCAAGAGGACCATAATTTCTCGACTGGAGCATCAGAGCTTCACAGCTCAGGTGGGAGAATTTGTTGACTGTTAATCAGGAACGTCACACATCCGGCCTCCATGGAAGATGACCAAGAAGTTGTGCTGTTAGCAGTTTACCACACGTTATGTAGGAGTCACAACAAACACAAGGTGGAAGGTGAGCTGGTGAATTTTTGAGTGCTGTGTGTAGAAAAGTAACACTAAATGCCACCCTGAATGCACCAAACCTATGATGGTGGCGGCAGCATCATGCTCTGGGGTTGCAACATGGAAGACTAAGATCGATGGAGTTAAATATAAGACAGTTAGCATTTAAGATTTGAAACTTTGATGAGTGCACACAAAGGAAAGCAGAAACTGTTTCTGTTTCAGTGAAACCGCTTCAGATCAAAACGGTTGTACAATCAACCTCAGATCTACCGACAGAACTCATTCTCGTTTAGACAAAAACTCATTTAGCAGCATAAGGGAACCTTGGAGGCGGAAAATCTGATGTGAAAAAGAGAGCGACGATACCATTTCTTTAAATAAAACAATGAAACCATAACAAAATAAAATGATTGTACCTAAATATTCTGGAAATGTTAGTGCAGATGTCTTTGTCCTCACAGTAACGACGCAAAACCAGGCAGAGGGCTGGAATTACATAGAAGGAAACGAAGAGCGTGCGGGAATCAGGATGATCTGCAAGGTTCCTCAGGGTGGCTGTCAGCTTTAGGGGACAGAGAGAGAGAAAAATAACAAAGACAGAGATGATATGTTAGGAAAAGAAGGGTAGCTGCTGGCCTGTAGCCTAAAGAATGCTCCACAGTTCAGTAAGGAAATAAATCATTCTATCACAAGAAGGAAACTGTAATTCCCAACATATGGCCATACTTAAAGCTCTGGAAAGTCATAGTGTTCCATCTAACAGGGTAATGAGCCATATTAGATATCAAATGGTATCTAATGACGGACTGGTTAAAGATGTTTGTTTGGGCCAGCTTATGTGGTTTGAAGCAATCATGTTGAGCAAAGTGGCGCACAGTATGCTTTGGACTGCAGTGGCCCTGTCTGCAGAGAACATCAGGCTTGTGAACAGCAATGTACCAGACATAAACAAAAACATTTTTACCTAATAGTTCACAATATGACCAAAAATACCAAACAAATTCATGCAGCATTTAAATTCCTCTTTACTGACAAGCAACCACTTTTTCACACACTCACCCTGACATCTAAAGAGGAACATTAAAAAAAAATCTGTCATGTTACAATAATGTTAATAATGTTTGAGACAAACCTGTACGAGGATGTTCCCCGCTAAAGTCATGTTGCAGTCTGACACTATACAGAGTTTCTGGAGGAGTTTCTGCGCAACTTCAATACAGTTTTTGGCCAACAGGATTCTGAGGATTGTGATGTTTCCAGAGAGAAATTTTAAAGCACCAACACAGTAGAGAAGAGCTTCTCCAGACACACCAACATCTTCATAATTCAGCACCGACAACAATGAATCTAGAAAAGAAACCATAAAAATATGTTTGATTTGTAATTATCTATCATACTCAAAAGTGAAGATAAATTTAAATAGTAACATGTAATAAAGCATACAAAGCTACAGAATATTTCATCTAGAAAATCTGACCAATAATGGAGATTTTCTCAAAGAGGATGTCGTTGCTTTCATTGCGGCTGATTTGGAAGACGAGCTTACAGATGTTAAGCAAGTTGTTTCCACTCACACAAAGCTGGAAACATGGAAAAAAACAAACAAAAAAAAAAACAGGCCGTCATATTACATTAAGATGCCTTCTGTGTTTTTGTTACTGAAACTTATGGCACACATCCTGGCATGCACACAACCACCCACCCATGCATCTGCAAAACACATCACTCACAGCGAGGCAGAGCTTAGCAAGGTGCAGGTTGAGCTGGGCAGACTCGCGATCAACAAGGCGGAACAAAGTTCGAAGGATCCCGGATCTCTTCTTACAGCGTCGACCGAGCATGTCCGCATCAGCCAGGGTGCCATGCAGACGGTCACACAGATCACACAGGCGGTCCACCGAGCCCTCCGAGCTGCCTGCGCATGCCAAACACACATATTAAAGTAATCATGTCAGGTATAGATCATACATGACGAAACTGAGTGACAAAAATATCACTTACTATGTGGGTTTGTAAGCATAAAATCTATGTAAACTTTTACAGTAATTATAACTACAAGGCAGCTTTGCACACCTAGAGATTGAAATATTTATAAATATTTCTTTGTAAAATAGCTCAAGATCAGATAAATTGGAGGAAGAGTGTTTGAACAGCTACTTACATCTTGCCACCGATTTTCAGCCATTCTGGGCTTTAACTGGGCCATTCTAACAAACCTCCAAATGCAGTCAACACAACTGCTAACAACACTTCTTATTGCTTTCTCCTTGACAATTTTCCTTAATGTACAGATTTTAAAATGTGTGATTAAAAGTTATCCTGCCAACAGATTTTTCAACCTGAGCTGAGGCCCATTATACAATGTTATAATGGGCATCTTGGCTACTTCGCTGTTCCATTCTCTTGATGATGCTACTGTAGCAGTGTGATGTTATTACACTAGATATGATAATAGATAATATGATATGATAATATCATAATAGATATGATAATATCTAGATAATAGATAATAGATATTCATTATTGTTTTCTAATAAAATCCCTGGATCTAAGGTAAAAAAATAAAAACATTTTGCATTCCTTTTCACTTAAAGCAAGGTTTCCCTCCAGGCATTATAAGCCTGGTGGGCCACCAGGCTTTACTTGTGCCCCCACCAGGCTTAGCTTTGCTTATATATTTAAGTTGGTTTTTTTTTTAAATGTTTGCGTTTTTAAAGACTTTATAGTTGATGTTCAGATATTAATCTTCCAATTGTCCAATAACACATAATTATCAAGTGATATTTTCAATTTCCTGTCAACTTAAAACATTTTTTAACTCAAAAACATGGCAGGTGGCTGGATGAATGACTGCAGAGCGCCCCAACCACCGAGCTTAGCAAGTTTTCTGGGGGAAACCTTGCACAGGTATATGTGCTACATTATGTTTGATGTAGCAGATACAATCCTATGGATATACAATGAATCTTATGCTCATAACATGACCAAATGTGAAAAATGGTTGAGGGATAGCATAGGAACAATTTTGCACTTTCTAGAGGAGTTTTATTTATGCAGAATAGAGTATATCAGCAGTGCTCAGCAAAAAATTCATTGGTCTTCCTCCTTTGAGAGGCAGCTATGAGTTTCGATGGTGAAATACAGAAGAACAATACAGCAACAGGCAGCTGACGCAAAGGAAGAAAAAGGGTGGAGCGTTTTCCTCCTTTTTGAGGGAAAATAAATGTTTTCCTTGCATAAATAAGAGGCTGCTTCTAAGAAAAGCTGAACACTGTCTCACACTCTGCACTTCACTGCAATTTCTCACCGAATCTCTAGTGTGTTTAATGCATGAGCCAGGAGCCCCTTAGTACAATAAATATTTAATATTTATCTTTCAAATGAAATTTCCATTAAATTTGTAGAGCATTAAAATATTTAAGGACACAGATTTCATTTCATGGCTGCCAGACTGTCGTTTCAGGCTAAAAGACAGATTCTGTACAGATGCCAAACATAACACTGCTCTGTTTGTCCTTCCCCAGTGGGTGAGATGGCAGTGCTTTTTCATTTTGTGAGACTTTATGCATGACTATCTGCCAGTATTGAGAAATCAATTTCTCAGCCTGCTGGCTGAAAATGAAGAATAATAAGGAAAAGCAGGGAAGAGAGAATGACATCTCGAGTAAAAAGATCAAAATCTCCACCACTGCTAAATAAATTTACAACAAGGATGAGGTTAAAAGACAAAGGAGAAAAAAGGTATTAATGTGCTGAAAGGAATCAGGAGTTATGTATGTAATGTATTAGCGATGTACTTTGCTTTTCACACATGGTAGGTTACCTGCAGCTACACTCTCTAGCTCTTGAAGAAGAGGAAGAATCACATTATTCCACACCAGTGATTCTGGATCCTCCTCATCTGGGCATGTGGAGCTGTTTCCATACCCAAGCTCTGAAACGTGAAAAGAAAATTGCAGTTTGCCATTTACCTCCTGCAAATACAGAGGTGGTTAGCAAGGTTCACAAGTTCACCATCTTAAAATAAAACAGCAGGAAGTTTGATGCCACAGCAAAAGGTCACCATCCACAGCTAAACTTCCTCTTATTTCTTTCTGCACAGATATGAAACAGTCTGCATGTGCAACAAAAAGACGTGTCTATATTTTCTTAAATACCATGCATACATGCTTTGTTTCTGAATATTTGCATACCACATTGCTTGGCATGATACAGGAAGTCGTGGCTGCACAAACCCACCTTTCTCTCAGCTATTGATTGGTTGTTTTATGATTGTTAGCAACAACACCTCAACCAAAGTTTTTTTTTTTTTCAACTTAAATTTAAGTTTAAGGTAAGGTTAAGCTACAGAGATCATCATGTTTAGGAGATGTTACAAAACAGGTTTCTTTTCAAGAAAATACTTTGAGTGCAAGCACAGAGGTGGTGGTTAGCAAGGTTTACAAGTCATAAAGGTTCAATTTGTGTTGCTTGGTAAATATGCATAACTTGCTTGAAAATAAGAAGAGTGAGGTGCAATAAAGAGATCTGGACAAACCTGTTTTCTGTTCTGTTCCAGACTCTGTGGGTCTGACTCCTGAGTCAACATCAGGCTTTATATTTTTACTGCTGTAACAAAAACACAGACGCACGCACACAAAGAGCCAGGTTACATCAGATTTTGTGGCTACTGTCATACGTTCTTAAAATTGGCATAGCTTTGGATAACTGTGCATAAAAGATAAAGTGTATAAATTAAACCTAATAATGACTTTGTCAGGAATTAGAAGTCTCCGCTTTTAAAAGGCTTGTCAGGCTGTAAGAAAATGTCAGCCACTAGGTGTCCTTGTTGCAACAGAGGAGCAACTTGCCAGGAGGCGCTCCTCTAAGTCCGTTTTGCCCATGCACGCGCGTGCACAGATCATTTGCAAGCAAGTAGATACATGTGGGTTTGCGTCCTTCCGTTTACATTGCTGTTTTTATTTATTTGGATGTGTGACGGTGCAGTTGTTGTGCAGAATGTCTACTAAAAGGCAGGAACTGAGATCTCATCTCTGAGGCCAGTCTGGTGAAAGATGTACACGCTTTGTCACTGTGAGCTGACGCCGCCGTCTTTACCTCTGTGCAACACCGGTGAAGTCTTCTAATAGGTAGCATGCTATGCCGTGTGTCGTGGTTTCCCTTTGCATGTTATTGTTGCACATGTTGCAATGTGCATGGGAAATATTGCATCAAGGTGCCAGTTCACTTTGTGAAACAGGACAGATGGTGAGTGGTGGAACTAATTACAGCATAGCAACCCTAAATAGTGATAATAAATAAGAACAGATTATGACATAATATGCTGACTCACGGTCCCTTCTCTATGTTTACAGGATAGAAAATTTTGATATCATAAATACTTGCTTAAAAATGAACTTTTCCTTAAGAGCACAATCCCAGTTTCGGGTTTAGCTGCTGTTACAGTTGAAACCAGATGTTTGCCCAGGCTGTACATTGTTTTTCTCACCATCTGTCATCAAAAAAGACTGAAGATTTCATGTTTCAGGTCAGTTAGGGTTATTGAAAACATTTTTAAGATTCCTATCTCATAAATCAATTTGAAAAGGTTCAGGTGATAATATCATGGCTTTATAATGTTTAATTCATATTATTTAAGTTAAATAGAGGCACACATGTGGATGTATTTAAAGGCAAAGTCATACACGCTGCTGCCTTGTGTGACATCATGGAAAGTTTTTGAGAAGTCAGACTAGATTTGTCAGATGTTGTCTGAAGGTCCCACAGTCATTTGTGTAAAAAACCCAAAAATAAAAAAACCCACATAACTAGGAACAGCATAAGATTGACCAGTTATTATACCATTCAGGAAGGAGGCAGGTTCTGAGTCGCAGTGATGAACATAAAACAACTGCAAAAGACCTTGTGAAAATCAAGGAAGAAAATGGTGAGAAAGCATCCTTATCACAGGAAAACTGTGAAAACATGAGCTGAAAGGCCAATTCATTACTTCCAAAGCACCATGAACTTATACACAGATACTTTATGCCATAGAGACATGTCCTGTGAACTGAATTGTTTGACCATTATGAGCAACATCACATTTAGAAAAAAAGGGAGAAAGCTGAAAGCCTGAGAACGGCATCCCAACTGTTAAGCACACGGGTTTGCAACATGATGACAATATTATGGAGTGGCTATCACAAAGCCCTGGTCTCAGTCCCATATTTATTAGTGGATGTGCAAAGGTGTCAGTGTGCAAACAAGGCAACCTAAAAACTGGACTAGGCCATTCAGCCAGAATAATGCAATTTTGACATTAAATAAATGGAAAAATTTCAGTAATCCTAACTGACCTGTAACAGGAATTGTCCAAATTTATTGGCAGACAGTGAGAAAAGTGGTTACGTGTCTTTTTATAGGTAAATATCTTGTTTCAAATATGTACGATGTCTAAAAGGGAATATGCAGCAGGGATAGTTGGCTGAGGCTTGCTGCACCATCAGGGGGCTTTGCCTTTGTATGATAGGATTAAGGGTTTGATAATAAGGTCTCTGTGTGAATCTGCATTCTCTGAGACATGACCTCATCCCTGCCTTAGGCCTGGCCAGTGCAGTGCAGTCACAATATGCAACACTGCCAGCCTTGCCCAGATCGGCACCCAAATCTAATTGAGAGCCATTTGCAGCTGAAGAGCTCTGGCTTATTGGAGGGGAAAAAAGAACCAAGGGGTTGTCTGATATACAGTGCAGACCAAAAGTTTGGACACGTCCTTCTCATTCAATGGGTTTTCTTTATTTTCATGACTATGAAAATTGTAGATTAGATTGTAGAAAAACCTGACAGGACACACCTGTGAAGTGAAAACCATTTCAGGTGACGACCTCTTGAAGCTCATCAAGAGAATGCAGAGTGTGTGCAAAGTAGTAATCACAGC
>CAEFZX010021331.1:0-37371 GCA_903066825.1 Alfaro cultratus
AGTTAGAGTGGCTAACCACCATGCTAACTCCTCCAACCTCTCACCGCACCGTCACAGTACCTACTGCCATCTAGTGACAAGGAAATGACATGATTACGCCGCTAGTCACTCGAAACAGACACTCGAAAATGGCATATTATTTGCAGATGATTAATTTGTTTTCAAAAAAATCTTTTTAGACCAATTAGGTGAAATTGGATAATTTCCACGGCACACCTGACAATCGCACAGTGGTTGAAAAACACTGGTTTAAAGGATGAAATATGAATACGATTGTCATTCCTATTTATTAAATAATAGTAATAATAATTACAATTATTTAACAGGGGTCACCATTATACCACCAAATTGAACCATGATCAATTTATGTCAAATTCTGACTTCTTCAAAACTTCTGAATGTGCAGCTGAAACTGAAAATCATTGTTTTTCCGACTTGCTATTGTCAAATTTTGGTGAACCTGCGTGAACTGAAACCTCTACACACACACACACATATATATATATAATTTTTTTTTTTAAATTTCAGACCATTTTCATCATCCCAGTAGATCAGCAGATCTACCCAGAGAAGGCTGTCTGCTGCTAGCAACATGAATGCAGCAGCAAATCTACAACAGGATGGCTAAAGATTGAGAATCAAGGTGTTGCAATCATGTTCAAAGGGCAGATCCTTAACCTGACCTGTGCAAACAATTGCACAACGCTTCTCATTTTCTTTACTGAGTATTTTTATTTAAAATCTGAATAGGTTTACCTTATTAACACCATGAATTCAACGTATCTTTTTACCTGTCATAGTCCTGGATGACGTTACCGACTGCCCAGATCGCTGCCAGATACTCGTTGTAGCCTTGAGGGTTGATGTAGTGTAAAGATGTGGGTAAACTGGGATTCCCATTGGAGCCCGTGAAATCGATAGCAATCTGACCCCAAGCATAAACAACATCACCGTTAAAAGTTGTCTTTTAAAAATCACACCAACATGGGAAAACATGTTTGTGTTTTGTCAATATTTATTAGATCTGAAATGATTTTCAATAGATTGTAGTTCTCACCGTGAAGTTAATCTGACAGCCGCCCATTATGTAATCCAGAAATGTGTACTCCTTCACTATCTATAAGCAAAAAGGGAAAAAATACATATTCTAACACCATAACCATGATAGAAAACTGCATCTTTCATTTAAAATTTTCATGGAGTGGAGGTAGAAGGCCAGGAAGGAAGGAGTGAAGGAAGGAAAGAAGGGTACAGGAATTAAGGAAAAAAGAAAAGTCACAAAGAAGGGAAGGAAGGAACAATATTGGATGGACTTGAGGAAAGGAAGAGGGAAGAACGCAACAGAGAAAAGTTTCAAACACTGAAACAGAGAACAATTAAGTCAGGAAATAGAAATCTTCCTCCACACTCTTATTCAATCTTTTAAAATGTATCCAGACCTGGAAAATATAGAACTCAACTTCGCCCCTTAGTAAGAAACCTTAAAGTAGCACATAGTTGTCAAGTGGAAAGAAAAGACTGTGTGGATTTCAAAACTTTCTGCATGAGTCAATGCGAAAGATGGGCATTTGTATGTTTGTTCGTCACATTAGGGTTACGTTGTTCTAAAACATGTTAAGACAAATAAATCAGGTATTAACATTTTCACAGAAATCCAACAGTGATGATACAAAGTAGTGCTAAAAAAGAAGGCCACTTGGCTACAAACAGCTGGACCGCCACCAGTGTGGGTCACTAGCACTTAAAATTATAGATGGGTATTTTCTTGACAGGTGTAATGTAACACACACACATCCTGTCATTTATCGCCAGTAAAACTGAGCTCCTGTACATTGCAGTCTTTCATAATTCAGCAGAATGATGGGAGCAGAATAAACTATTTATGGGCTGAGTGAAAGTGAAATGAATCTCTTACTATAAAGATTCCTTCTCACTCGTATTCCTGAGCAGATTCAGATCTCATTATTAAAATTAGTTGGACTAATATATGTTTAAACGTGCTTGCTTATTTTATTTTATGTCATACTTGTTTAGAGTTGGAATGCCCACATATGTTTTAGTCAGAAAGTCCAACATTCTTTATGGTATTACGATGGCTTTAAAATCACATATTTATCTGCTTGCTTTATGAAGGAAATGTCTTATGAAATAGTTACAAATACCTTGCATTGTTTTATGATGATAATTCCAGAGTTTTTGTATCCTTTCTTCTTCTGCTTCTTCTTGCTGTTGATGCATTCAAACTCAGCCTGAGGAGAAGAGACTCAAACCAGTCAGGTTTCACCAGCACCTTTTGTTTACTAGGCACTTTTGTAACGCATCGTGAAAAACCAAAGGTTTGAACTGAACTCACAGCGTATGACTGACATGCCTGCTGTATCTGACAGAGTGACGTGAGGAAGGAGCCGATGAAATCATGCGAGCCGCTGTTGTTGTAGTCGTAGCAGTCGATCTGGGAGAGACAAGAGGGTCGGGAGAACCAGGACAAAGTCTCACTAATCTTTAATATCGTCAATAAAAGCACGCGGGAGGCAGAGCAGATGAGGCAAGAGCATGAGTGTGATGCATTCAATGTGACACTCTGATAATGAAAACCTCTAGCAGAGAGAGACACACACAACCAGTGTTGCTGTGGAGAGAACAGAGAAAACAGAAGAGCTCTACACACAGTATGAAGCGAACAGCAGAGATCAGACAAGCTAGAAGAAGCTACAGCCGACAGAAATCCACGGCTAAGAAAGCTGATGGGTCATCCATCTTAACGGAGAATTCTACCTATGGAGAAACTGGTCCATTGGTTCTCTTACCAATTTAGCGTTTAGTCATATAGCTAGCAGGTAAAACAGAGGAGCTGCATTTTGACTGAGATTTGTAGAAAAAAAAAAAATTTCAATTTAAACATCAAAATAAAACTAGCTAAGTGAGATTTAGATGAATTTTTAGCAATTGGATACAGAATAAAGCTAGATTGAAGTAAAGAAGTTTGTTGAATTTTTGTTTTTAAAAAAGAAAGATTTAAGGTATTCTTCAAATCTTTTTGTTTTAATTTTATTTACTTATTTTTCAGTTTTAATTTTTTTTATTTTATGGCCCTAATATAGTTCCATAACACAGGGTCTTGTTAAGTATCTGCATCCTTTGGATTTTTTCATGTGTTATGACCAACACAATGTAGTGTGCAATGGTACAGCAGTAGAATTAATGGAAAATAAAAAAATTGTTAAAAGAAAAAATATGTAGACTCAAAAAAGCTAGCAAGCCTAGATGGTTAGCAGCTTGCTAGAAATAGCCAGAGTCACAGAATGCAATGAATATGTCTGAGCACGATTCTGGAAAATAAACTACATAGAATATAGAAGATTAACTATTCCAGCCATAACAAAATTTAAGATGTGTGATTAACATATCTAAGGCCAATTCAGACTTTTAAAATTAATTTAAGACATTTTGAGGATGCGCAGACACAATGGCAAAAAGAAAAAAAAATTTGCTCTCCAGATGTGAAAAGCTGGTAGAGACATAAATCAAAAGAGTTGCTATGGTAATTTTAGCAAAAGTTGTTCTACAAAGTATTTACTCAGAGTAAATACTCTGAGTATTTACTGGATACTCTCATGTCAAACTGAGAAGTGTGTACAATTTTCCATTCATGTCCTACATTGTGTTGGTCTCATATCAGTATTTGTCACATCTGACAAATACTGACAAGATGTGGAAAAATTCTAAGGGTGTGAGTACTTTTGCGGCGCACTATACCTAATATGAAATTTCCAAGTTGAAAACAATTCATGAATGACTGACCCAAACCACATCATCATCTCATCACAGACTAAAACCAGGTGGGTTCAGCAATGGACCAGTCTCCTCAGAAGTGGGTGTGTTCCTTTAAGACGGATGTAGATGCATTGTGGACTTCAGCCGGTCCGGTCACTGACACCGCAACCTTCAAGTGATGTGCACTCACTCTGCTAACAGTTAACTCACTTGTTGTGCTGCCTGGAAAGCATCTGTTCCACAAAAGTGTGCTTTAATGGAGTTAGGAAACGGACATAAAACAAACAACACGCATTTCTTTATTTGTAGCAAGAAGATTAAACGTAACAGAACATGTCCAGGGGACTTGATTTTACTCAACAAGAAGCCTCAGACATTAGGACATTCTAGCTTTTAGCTTCTTATCTTTAGAAATACTGCCTGAGGTTGCAGTGTATGTACCTTTATAGATTTTTCCACGTCACCATCGCAGAGGGACTGCATCGGGATTCTAAATGGCTTCCATATGGGGTTTAGATTGTATTTCACCACCTGAACCAGAGAAATTATTTTATAAAAACTATCACAGCTGCAATGTTTGGTAACAGCGCACACTTTAAACTTGATAGTACTTAGTTCACTATCACAAACAGCACTTTGTGTCTGTACCTCGGTCCTGTGGGCCAGCTGCCACCCAGTTTCTGTCTGCTTGTAAAACTCCAGGAAAGGGTCGGACTTGCCAAAAAAGTCCTGGAAAAAACAGAGAGCCGTAGTTAACTTTGCTTTTTTTAACCGTAGCAATGTTAAGACTTCCAAATGTAAGTCATAAACTCTTACATTATGACAAATGTTGGAACACAGTTACCAATATTTATTTCTCTCTTGAACTTGTTTTCAATAATCGGCAGGGCTGAAACAATTAATCGGATTAATCGCGATTAATTGATTATTAGAATAATTGTCTTTTTTTTTGCATTTAAGATAAAAAAAAAAGTATTTGCAAATATGTTTTATCCAGAACTTATCAAGTGGCAGTTTTAGTTTCACCTGATTCGAATACTGTAAAAACTTTTTTTAAAATCTCAGATTAAGCATTTTTAGATGAATTATTTAATCTAAAAAATAAACAACAGATCAACCCAAAGCTGTGTTGATGCTAAGTTGAGCAAAAAGGGCTAAACGTTTCAAATGTTGATGTTAGAAGTATTTTTTATTTTTCGCTTCAAATGCATCCTTTACTACAAATGATCAATAATTCAATTATGGAATATTATTTTACATTTGATTTACTTTAGGAAATAAAATGCTTATTTTCATATCTTAAAAATAATAAAATGAGTTGTAAACTTCTAACATTGAATAAAAAATATCTTAAATGCAAGTAAGTTTGTAAAATGAGCCAATTTTTTTTTTATCCGATTGTCAGAATAATCAATAGATTAATCTATAACCAAAATAATTATTAGTAACATCCCTAATAATTACTACATCAAGTGAGTTGTTTCAGTTTTTATGATACATTTTTGTGCGCATTAGACACCAGGATCTGAGCTAATCTTGAAAGTCACGATTATGTGACGACTCATCTTCAATCATCTGCCTTTAATAATTCAGTATTGACAAAACGATTTGGTCAAGAGTTTAAAAATTCAGCAGCAGAGCAATCTGACCAATCAGCAAGCAGAACAGTCAGTCAGTGAGTCATCCAAACCTTTTTGTCCAATGACCTGGCGGCAACTTCAAACGCCACCACCCTGTTGTCATTTCTTTCCTCCGCACAAATCTAGAAATTGGAAAAAGAAATAGTACCAAGTAAAAAAAAATATAAAATCAGAAAAATAATTCACACCCCTTGACCTTTTCCACATTATCATCCCCCAGCCATACAATTCAATAGAGATAGAATAATAATAGTAATAATAATAGAGGGTTTTATACGAGGGCTTCCACACCCTCCTGTAAAACATATAAAGCCACTGTGTTTATTTATTCAGTTTATGAATCTTCTACTTTTGATCTCTATTGAACTACTTAAGGGAGCCTTCACATGAGGGGCAAAGTAAGATGGCTTGGACTGTATCTGGGTTTGGTCTTGAACTTGAGGTTTTCAAGCTAAAACAAAAATATGAATGTTAAATAAATAGTGTTTGTTATGTAGAGACTTAAGTTTGTGTGTGTGTTTTTGTAGAAAGTATGTTTTTGTCCCCAGTTCATTCGATTTGTTTTGGTATAAAGCAACCAAAACTCTTCTTGGAATAACTGAACTGAATTTCCACAACTAAATGACAATAAAAGTACCAATGACATTTTGTAGAGCCGATTATCCTCAGTGGGTTGAAAACTATGTGTTGTGTTTTTTGTTTTTTTTTGTTATTTTTGTTTGTTTTTTACATTTCCTGTAAACATTAACATTCCATTGAAGGAAATGCATTTAACCCTTTTTTGGGGGGCAAAAGTTGTATGTTTTTCTTTATTTTTAGGACCTAAAAATAAAATGGTGGTTCTTTAAAAATGCCAACAAATTGCCCAAATTATAAATTGTCTTTTTCCAAAAGGTCAAGTAACATAAGCAGCTCCAAACATGTTTTATTTTGTACAGAGGGCAGAAATGTCCCACTTGTACTGTAGCGGTTCCAGTCACCTACAGTGAGCAGCAATGCTCTAAAAGCAAAAGAGGTGAAGTACTTTATAAATTTTTATCAATCAAAAAAGCTCACGGTTATCGTTCCTTTCCCTGCTGGTGTCTTGTCTCTCTTCACAAGAGGTTTTGTTAGTTTTTTTGAAGACACAATCTGAGAACAGAGACACAGGAAGTCAGTTTATTAAGAGTTGCTACAAACTCCAGCTTAAACCAGAAATCTCTACGTTTTAACAAATCAAACAAGATGCATGAAGCTCGATAAGTAGCTGACATTTTCTTTCTGACCTGTCCCAAGGTGCACTCAAACTGTCCCAGGAAGTCCGCTTCTTCTGGAGTGCAGTTTTCGCTGTCAATGTCGTACACCTCAAACCTGAGTTTCTGCACCGTCTCAAAGTAGAAGTCGAGGACGATGCTCCTGGAAAACTTGGGATTAAGGCAGTTCTGGATTTTCTCCGTTCGCCCAATCTGCCGCAAGAGACAGAAAAAAAAAAAAGAAAAAAAGAAGAAGCTGCGTCGCATTACAAGTCCAGATCTTCTCCGTGAGCAACGCGACAGAGAACAGAAATAGCCGAGCGCTCACCTCGTACCAGTGAGAACCCGAGGAGTTCAACTGGAGCACGCACATGGGGTCGGACTTGGAGAAGGCGTCCATGTCCAGCAGATTATCGCAGGCGATGCTGAGCGCCACCTTGGTGACGCAGTCTGTGGCCTTGGGTTGCGATGCTTCAAATGACGCCATCGTTGTCCGAGGGAGACCTTCAGGAACCCCCCCCCAAAAAACTAACAAAAAAAAGTACATGTCAGAAAATAAAGACAAGCATTTAGCAGCTTTAGCTCCAGTCAAACTGAAGTGGGGCTTATATTGAACAGGAAACCAATCAGAGAATGACCGGGGATTAGCAGGTCTGATAACCATCTGACCTTCCCAAAGACTCCTTCCCTTTTTATCCACCAATAAAATGAGCCGATGCTTCAGTCTCTGTTCTGTACAACAGTTTATGTGCAACAAAAATCATTACAGTTTTAGGGAAAAAAATTCAAATTTGCAAGTGCAATTCTCTGACCCCAATAAGCCATGCTTATTGTATTACAAGCCTGATGGATAAACATCCAAAGAACATGTGGAAGAAGCACATGGGGCTTAGTGTCGGGTACAGTAGGGGTTCTGTGATGCTGTGGGCCTGCTTCTCTTCCATAGAAATGTTATTAGAGGTGAAATGATGAACTCTTTACAGGAATAAAGGAATGCCATCAAACAAGAGTGCCATCTCTGTTGAATCACATTTATGACATAAATGTGACTCAACACACTGTTAAACTACATCTTATCTCTGAAACTACGTCTCATATCTGAGCAGGTGCTGAGAGGTTTAATGTTTTACTTTCAGTTAGTAATGCTATTACTATTACGAATCTGAACCTTTTTGGAAGGCAGACATGCCTACAAACAAGATTTAGCCAATAACAGGAAAGAACAACAACAACAAAAAAGACATCCTAACATAGTTTCAAAAGCCCAAATACCACAGAACAGAGGATTTATATAGAAATGTTTACTTTGACTAGACGGATATTAAAGGGCGTAGTCGGTAAAAAAGTGTGACAGCATTTTCCACTGCAAGTCCAAGAAACTGAGCTCGACTCAGTTTATGTTTGTGACAAACTGCTGTGGTTGATATCGTATTTTTAGAAGCAAAGCCGACATTTAGCTCTGCAGTTACAGACAGATAAACATTAACGCTGTACGTGGTCAAATGGCTCCTGTGAATAAACTCGAAAGTAAAGCAGCTAGTAGTGAAAACCCCAGACAATGATGGGATATTGAGTCGAAACTGGCCGCTTATCCCAGTCAGTTTGAGCCTCGTTCCTTAAAGGCGAGCGGTGCCATTATAAATACACATTTCAGCGCTGTTTTCTTTCTTTCTTTCTTTTATATAGTGAACAAACACGTAGTTATGTCAGCTGTTCGCTTGGGTAATAACCTACCTCTTCTCTCGCCGTCCGTCCTCCGGGACCCAGCAGAAAGAGACTGAGGCTGGCTAGCTGTAGCAGGGGCGGGGTTCTCCTGTCATCGACGGAACCAGAAACGCTCCGACAACCGGGTCGCTTCCAGTCACCATGCCTGGTTCCGAACCCACAAACATAAGATAATAGTGCACACAATTCACGGGTTGCATAATATCTACATACCCACTCGGACTCGTTTGAATATGCCGTATTTCACGTGACGCGTGCGCCGTACAGGTGCGTAAATTAGAGTTATATAGACAGGGGGCGGGGGGCTCTCCCAGACACATTACAATTATTTTCCATTATTTGTTGTCCAGACTGGCTTTTCCATCCTGAAATATAATCTGTATTAGCAACTTCACAACAGCAGTGATTTTTCTTATTAGCAACTGGACTAAAAGGTTTAGAGCCTTCAGATTCATCCCAAAGGATCAACAATGTTGATTTAAAACATTTGTTTTTTTGTTTGATCCTCATAAAAGTACAAAAAAAATAAAATACGAATGAAAAAAAAATCACAAAGACAGAAATTCCAAAAAATATATATGTATATCAACATTTATTTTCATTTTAAGTAAAATAACTCTGGCTTGAATTAGCCTGTCTTCAAAGGTATTTAAGCCTGAAATCGTGCCTCAATGCTGAACATGTTGCAGCAAGCACAGACATAGTGGCTACAGGAGATGCACATGAAAGTCCTGTCGCAGCCTGGTCTGTCTCCAAACCCCAGTTCAATGAAGTTTCATAAATCCTTCTTTTAATTTACTCCAAAATGGCAGAATACACAAGATTCCTGTTTCACTCTCACAGTCAGACTCCTAGCACTGAGACTTATTCTTATTTAAAGATACAGAGCTGGACAATATGGCTGAAAAAAATGAATCCATCACAATATAAAGCTTTCATAACAGTCAATATGAATAATTATTGGTTAGGTTTTTTTTTTTCTCTCAAGTTCTTGTACTCATTTTCTCCTTTTACTCCACACTGCAGCTAAGAGGCCAAACCTGAAACTGCAGCTACGCAAATTAATCCGGTTGTTGCTAGGTAACCAAAGAGCAAGTTAGTTAATTGATGCCACCCACTTTTGGTTAGCCATGAGAGGTCAAGCGGCTAAAGCATTCCCTCTGCCTTCATTCCCCAGAATGCTGTGCAGTTCTGGACGGGAGTTTGGTGAAGTTATTCTGAATTCTGTCGGACGCATTATCTATTGATATTGATCGCGTGTCTGTTATTGATTTATTGCTCAGCCCTACAAATGCAGAAAAGGCTCTGCAACATTCACATGCACATGTGCACAGAAGCATGCAAGCAACATTATAAGAAAAGTAACTGAAAACACACACATTAAAAACAATAAAAGAAATGTAAACAGATGCATTGAGGATGGAGGACAGGGTGTCTCAGTTATTGTAAATGCTTGCAGATATCAACACTTTGCTCACGTCGTGAATTGATTTAAGGTCAGTCACAGAGGTAGGTGTTGTGTTTTTCTTTGCAGTTTTTCATGCTAAATGAAAAGTTGGAGATGCAGGGAGGTGGCTCCCAAACGACGTGTTAGGCGGCTTTGACTCTTCCCGTTAGGACGGCTCAGGCACGCCGAAGACGTTGGGTGGCTTTAGCTTGTAAGCGTTGAAGAAGGACGATACTTGGTCAGGAAGCTCTGCCAGGACACTCTGGGCAAGGGCCAAGCTGTTTCCCTGCAACAAAACGACGGCACAATAACAATGGAGAATCGTCACAAACTGACCCGGGGAATCTAGAGATTTTAAACACGCGACCGGTTGTGTTTAGGTTCGCAAAAGTATTCATAAGCTTTGAACTTTTTCCACATTTTGTGGCAAAAATCATCTTAAAATGTACAAAATGTGGATGGATTTTATGTGTGGAAGCTGTGGCTCTTCATATCTTTGGCTAAAAATTATAAAGAAACAACAAATTTTGAAAAATATAGATATAATATAGAAGTTTTTCAGTCTTTTTTTTCCCCCCCAATAAACAATTGCATTGAATTTTTGTAAATGAATGACACTAAAAGTACCAATAATACTTTTTTGGAAATCTTTGTTTTGACATCATTTTCCACAAATATCAAAATCCAACATATGTGTCTACTCTCTGTCTGTAAAGTTTTAATTTTATTTCCTTAAAAAAACAAAAACAAAACAACAACAACTAAACATTTAAATCAAATGTTTCTTTTAAAAGATATTTTCTGGATTGTAAATATTTCTGATAAATTCTAAACTGTCTTTTTAAAAAGAAAAAAAATACATTTGTGGCTCTAAACGCCTTTTTTTTTTCTCTTTTGCTTGACTGAGGGCAAAAATGACTTTTTGGATCATGGATCTAAAGGTTCTGCTTACATGGAATTGTCTGAAAGGCACAAACTGGACGATGTCTCTGGCGGCTGCGTCCCCCGTGGGGGACAGCAGCAGTTTGTCGTCGCTGTCCAGAAACTCCATGGCGCCGAAGTCCGCGCCGCCGACGCCCACTATGATGATGGACATGGGCAGACGGGACGCCGCCACGATGGCGGCGCGCGTCTGGTCCATGTCTGTGATCACGCCGTCTGTGAGGATGAGCAGCACAAAGTATTGCTGCGCATGGACAGAAATAAAGGGACAGGACAGAGATGAATAGCTTTAAACTTATTTGGGATTTTTTTCCTGTTTTTACTCAACAGTTTACACATTTACTTTTGGCTTTAATGAGTCGTTGGGAAGAAAAAAAAAAATCCTTGGCTTGTGAGAAATCAGAAAATCCATGAATCAGAGAAAACCTTGACATATTTTTGTTGTATTTTAAACGGGGCGTATAATGTAAAATTGACTTTTTTGAACTTTACATCATTTTATTACGTTATTCCTTCATCAAAAACATTCCTGGAGTGTTGCCTTGATTCATTCATGCATGTTTGAGAAGTCCTCTAATCTCCCATGGCAACCGTTCAGCTGTGGAAAACGCCTGGTGGGACCTAGCCCCGCCTTTGATGACAAAGCTCCTCCTCTGAGCAAAGTTTCCAGGCTACCAAGCTTCCACATCACACAGCAATCCTGTCCCACTCAACTCCTTCAGACTAGCCAGCAGCAATTAGCAAACACCTGGTGGAATTGAGCATCTGCTGAATTCATTATACGAGCTGTTTCTCAGTCCCACGCTGGTAAAAAGGTTGTTAAAGTGCTAATAGAGGAGCCATGTTGTAAAGACTTCCTGAAGGTGGAGTTTCAGTTATTTTAAGACATATTTGATATATATAGCTTTTTGCTTTTTTTTTTTTTTTTAACAACTGACGTTACCACAGTTATTTGATTGTGCTATAAAATGGCATTACATGCCTGGAAAACACATAACACTGCCCCTTTAAAGTATCAAAATGGTTGCCTACCGACGCGGCGTTCTGCTGGAGAGCTTGTCTGGCGAAGCAGGCCACATGGTTGATGATTGGAGAGAAGTTGGTTGGACCCCACAGCTTCACCTGAGGCAGACACTGCCGGTAGGCCTGCACCACTCCCTCTATCCCTGCAGCACACACACACACACACACACACACACACACACACACACACACACACACACACACAGAAACATCTCAGGGTAAAAGCTAGCACAGCTGCGATAGAAACTCGACGAAAGGTTTACCTGCACAGAAGGGATTTGCTGGATTGAAGTTGATGGGAAACTCGTGAGAAACCTGTAGGCATGAATCGGCAGAAGATTAAAAACGACATGACATAGTTGTCTCTGCCACACAGACACATGAAGAAAGAATGGAGAGCAAGGGTGTCCAAAGTGAGTCAAGATTCAATTTTGACTTCTTGTTTTTAATCAGGGGAAAGTTATTACAGTTATATTACGGCTCTAGCAGAAAGTACTTGAAAAACAGGCTTTTTAAAAAAATTAGATCTCCATAAAAAGTAGATCTGGGTGCTTTTAATGAATTTATTAAACTTGGCTATGTACTTTTCAACAAAGTTATTAATAAGAATTGGAAAAAAATGTTATATTATTTTCATTTGAGAACTTTAAAAAAAAATTGTAAAGTGGATCACTTTTCTTGTTTTATATTTTGGCTCTACAACAATTTACACATACATTTCCAACACCAAAAGATCGACTGTTTTACTTGTGCAATTAAATAGTTGCAGCTTAGTTTATCTTTGTGTAGATAAGATAAATAAATCCTTTTTCTGCCTTATGTTTTTGGTCTGTGAGTCCTTGTGACTTGATGGTTTTGACTCAAAAAGTTTGGACACCCCTGATATTGACTGTGTTTACAAGAAGAGAGATCTGATGGCTACATAAACAAAGCTAATGTACATACTGAAGATTGTTAAATTGAGATAAAATGTTCTGCTACATCTGAAAAGCAGCTTTATTTCGTAAAACATGAAGTATTGTGTAAGATTGTCAGGTTTAATAGTGGGTTTTTTAGTTGTTTTTTCATACCTGCCATGACGGAGGGATCTCAGCTCCAAATCCAAACACTGGAAACATCTTTGTACTAAACATAAATAAAAGTCACAGTTAACATTCATCCAGTCAAATCTAGTCCTGTGGAGAGGCAGCAGAGTCATTTATCCACATGACACACTGCTGCACAGGAAATAGGAATGGCTTTTACATTCTGTCATGTTAAAACCACATGCTTTAATGTATTTCATTGAGATTTTGTGCTTTGGATTATCACAAAGTGGTTCACAGTTGTGTAATAGAGAGCAATATCTGCATGGTTTTCTGCAATATATTGTTTTCTTTCTAATATAATGGCCTAAAAGTCCCTTTTTTAACCAAAAGAGATTGTTTTTTCCTCCTAAAATGTCTTTTGAAAAGATAGGGATGATTTCTTGGTGCTAATTTTCACTTTTGGAAAAGAAATGACTTAAGCAATGTCTATTGCTATTATATATATATATATATATATATATATATATATATATATATATATATATATTTATATATGTTTTTTTTGTTGTTTTTTATTTTAATATTTTTGTTGTGCTGGCTTGAGCTCAGTCTGATGCGATGTAGAGTCTGTGAACACAAGTTTCCAAGTTTTCCCACAGATTCTCAATTTCAATTAAGTCTGGACTTTGACTAGGTCATTCTAAGCTATGGTCTAAACCAGGGGTTCCCACACCTATACACATCGAGTCCTTCCTCCCAAACAGCATTAGCTTCTGACCATGAACTCGCTTTGCAAACCTATAGACAATGCTACAAAATATGTAAACAAAATAAAGATATGAACTTTTAGGATGTTTTTTTCCCGCTCCTCTCACTTTTATTCACTATTCAATAATTATTAACTGCTGCATTGTACATTCAGATTTTAGTCGGCCATGAGTCCTCAGGGTTTTATGCAGCAGAGTCCTTCACAGTAGAGCTGCTGGGTAGTTTTGTTCTTGACAAATGCTTGTCCAATTTTTTTTTCTCCCCTCCAGGGGGTTTTTGTGGGCTCTAGTGTCCCTTATATGAAAGTAGTCTGACAGGAAAGGGGGCAAGGAGAGGCTGGAAGACATGGGGCAAATATCGTCGGGTCCTTTATTTTACATACAATTGCAATAAAATACTTTTAAGTTTGTCGTGTGACAAAATGTGGAAAAAGTTGAGGGTATATGAATACTTTTGCAACAAACTATGGCATACTGTATAAGTCTATAGTGTGTAAATTGTAACACACTGTGATTTTGTCTACAATGATCTTTGCTCCTTTCCAAGCTTGGTAAAAAAACAAGTTTATTAACAATGGTTACAATTAAGGATGATACATAGTTTACCTGTTGTAGTCTTGGACGACGTTCCCTACGGCCCAGATGGCCTGCAGGTATTCGTTGTAGCCGTCAGGGCTGATATAGTGAAGGGACTGAGGGGATATGGGGTCGCCGTTAGAGCCCGTAAAGTCAATGGCAATCTGGGCCGAGACAGAGAGAGAGAGAGAGAGAAAGAGAGAGAGAGAACGCAAAATTAAAAGAGGATTCTACAAGAGCAGACCAAGAAGTTCATGCCAAACTCACCGTAAAGTTGATCTGACATCCTCCCATCACATAATCCAGGAAGCTATATTCCTTCTCTACCTGAAAGATGTAACGTTACATTAACCGTATCCACAAAAATGAGATGTATGAAGAAAAAAACCAGCATGGTAAGATTTGTAAAATGTACATCAACAAGAGTAACTGGGAGTCGTCTGAAATTCAACGCTCAGACTCTTCAGACCCGTTCAGACCAGATCACACCTCTGTATGGTTTTAGCAATCTACGAGCGATTCAAATGAGACTGGATTATGGAAAATTTTGGGAAAACTTTGTGTGGAGTTACAAAGGCTCTTCTGGAAGCCGCCAAATAAGTTCCCTACTACTGAACCACAGTGATGATACAAATAAGCTATGATCAGATGGTGCAAAACATTTCTGCATCACATTTTATGATTTTTTTTTTTTTTAGGGACGCACCAATGTGAAAATTTGGATCAATATCATTGTCTGATATTTATATTGTACATATTTTAGATTTCACCTCCCTTTTGACATATTCACCTATATTTTCTGCATATTATAGATGGTTTTTCTTTTCATTGTTACCTGGCAGCGTTTTATGCAAATGATCCCAGAGTTTTTATATTTTTTGTTTCTCATCTTTCGGGAGTTAACGCATTCAAATTCCGCCTGAAGATGGAAAGAGACGACAAATTAATCTTTGCAAACCATGACTAGTCACAAAAATAAAACGTCTCGAAAGTCTTGCCGGTGACAGGTGTGTTCCTGCGAGCATCTCTGCCAGCGAGGCTGTAAAGCTCCCGATGAGGTCGTGCGAGCCGTTCACGTGGTGGTCGTAGCAATCCACCTAAGGAGAAGAAGAAGAAGAAAAAGGCTTTCCTCAAAAAGAAACATCATCATATTAAGTTTCAGTGTTATGCACGCTTCATCATATTATAAGCAGCAGCGTTACCTCAGATGAGTTCAAATGAAAAAAGAAAAAGGGAAAAAGCCCACCTTCACACCATCATCCACGAATCATGCATATGCTTGTTCAGCTGGGTGACAAACACTGCCGCTTTTTAGGTTTGGTAGCGTCACACAGCGGGAAAAAAAAAAAAAGAAAAGAAAGTGCAATACAGCATGAATTAGTAGCATGTGAGAGAAACAAGTCCATAAAAATAGCAGACATATTTTTGTTCAGAGCTTTAGGTCTTTAAATTAAGAAAACATATTAGTTCATGTTAATATGGAGCACTTTCAAACAACAGGCACGTGTAGTCAAGACGGAAAGTAAGCACACCTGCTTTTGAATCCTAATATCTTACATATTTTTCAACAAAAAATATACAATGTTTATACAATGTTGTTTATCAGAGGCTCTGAAGATCATAAAAACTATAAGTTTATCTTCTGTGCTAGTGTGACGATCCAACACTGAAAACCTGACAAATACAACCTTTACTTTGACGATATTTATCATGTGGGGGGAAATATGCTGAGAAATGATTAGCAAAACTGCTTGTGTCATGACAAATAAATTTAATTTATGATGAACAAACATATGCTTTGCCTTTTTAGGATGATCAGAGAGGCACGTTTCACTTGTAATCTCGTTTCCCTTCGACGTAGTTATGTGGAGATGAGGAGACACAACGACCCGAAATTTATTTTATCCTTTTGGCAGACTACATGATCTGGAGAGAAAAATGATGAACGCTCAAAGATTTGCTGCAGCCTGGAGCCTGTTAATCCTAACACATCTAAGCAAAGAGAAAGGAAAATTTAACTTTTTTTTCTAGAAACAAAAATGTGAAATATGCGACGCACATTTAGCATCAGTTATAGATTGAAAACTACAAAATGATATTTATTCTAGGGTTGTAAACATCTATACCAAGGGTGTCAAAAATTGTTGATGTTAGTGTAAAACATTAGAAATAACTTAGTGGTTTGCTTAGTTTTTCCATCACGGTAAAATGTAAGAGAACAGACTACCTTTATTAGTTTTTCCACATCTCCCCCACAGAGGGCTCGCAACGGAACACGGAAAGGTCTCCATACTGGGTTCAGGTTGTCGTGAACAACCTGCACAAACAAGAACAAACGGACACAAAGTGAGCAACGGCATCCGTCCCGCGGGTGCATGAGATCCAAATAAATACGTTTACCTCTGTCCTGTGAGCCAGCTGCCATCCTGTTTCTGTCTGCTTGTAGATTTCCAAGAAAGGGTCGGACCACCAGAGAAACTGAACAACAGAGCCATTTTATCACGTACAGGACAAAATATGACGGCTCGAGTAATATGAAACTCCGAAACGACGACATTTGTACCTTTTTGTCAAGCCTTGTCGCTGACACTTCAAAGTTTGCCACTCTTGTGTCCGTTATTTCTTCAGCACATATCTATAATTCAGTTGACACAGCGGTACAAGCTTATTTGTAATCTGATTTACTGTTTTGGCCAGATTCCAGTACAGTGAAGTATATCATAAGGAATGTTTTAGATTGTTGGATGAGCACTGGGTCCACGTACAGTAATAGTCCCGTGGCCTGCAGGTCTCCTGTCCTTCAGCAACAACTGTTGGGTAATCTGCCTGTTGGAAACTATCTGGATGCAAATAACAAAAACAACTCTGCTGCTTTGAAAAAGTAAACGAAACTGAATTTCTTTTCACACATAATTGCAACTCACCTGACCAAGTGTGCATTCCAGTTCCCCCAAGAAATCATCATCACTCAAGTCATACGTGCTATTGTCGATGTCATACACGCAAAACTTCAGCTTCTGCACCATCTCAAAGTAGTAGTCGATGACAAACCTCCTGACAAACTTTGGGTTTAGGCAGTTCAGGATCATCTCTGTGCGCCCAAACTGACGGAGAAAGATTAATCACGTCACGTCGCGTCGCTCAGGATGGATTTGTCATGAGAATGTGGACGACTTTTACAATGTCCCACCAGGACCCAACACAGACCTCGTACCAGTGGGAGCCAGAAGTGCTGATGTAAAGGGCGCACAGGGGGTCCGACTTTGAGAAGACGTCCATGTCCATCAGGTTTTCACACCAAATGGTCAGCTCCACCTTGGTGGCCAGGTGAGTGGCCCCGGGAGCCGAGGCAGCTGCTGAGGCCATTCCACCTGGACTTGTTGAGAAGACAATCTACTGTTAGAACAAACAAACAAGGAGAATTTCATTTTTTTAAAAGGGTTTTATTTATTTGTTTATTTATCTAGTGGGCTTTATTTGACCGTGAATTGACGGGAAGTTGGGTTATGAGAGAGCAACACGTGTCAACGGGCCGGGACTCGAACCAGTGACGGACTGAGGTCTCCTACATGCGTCGCCGCTCTACGCACCACGCCCAATAAATTCAGGTTGGCTAACTGATGGTTGATTGCAAGTGTACATCATATATTTTCAATTTTAAAATAATGAATTGAAAACCATGTATTATCTTCTTTTCTTCGCATAATTATGCACTACCTTTGTTGTAAAACAACATAAAAATTCCTCAAAATACACCTAAGTATATCATTTTACTGCGAATTACGTGCAAATCTACATAGTTAGGAAACTTGTTGCACAATAGAGTTGCCAAAACTTATTTTCCTCAGTAACAGTACAACACGACCATACAGATGAATGCAAAAAACAACAACAACAACAACACTATATTTACTCTAAAAACATAAAGAATGGACATCATTGACACATCAACCAGGAAAGTGACTTTGTTTTAGAATTTGAACTTGGGTATAAACAGCTCCTGTCTATGCAAAGGTTTCACCAAACTGTAACATCATTCATACAGACTTTCTAAACACCACCATCACTTGTGAACTAAGGTTTAGCTTCTCTACTGACACACTGAACTACCTCCACAGGGGTGTGGCGACCAACCAAAACACGTCCAAAACACTCCATGTACTAGTACTACTCCATGTACTACAAGTACATGTACTACTCCATGTACTAAGGAGTAAATACTCCTTAGTACATGGAGACTTACTCACATTAATTTACCAGTTCAGCACCTGATATAATAGCTCTTGCTGCTTCTGGCCGAGTAATGAAAACTAAGGTTTATCTGACAACAACAGCTGGGCGAGTCGGTGTTGGCGGAGCCAACTGTTGAGCTTTACTCTGATTGGTCAACTTATAACCACATTAAACCTATCGAATCCGATGACTGTGGAAAATTAGAAACTGTGGGCATTTTAAAACAGCGTCGTAGTGAAACTACGATAGGATTTTTAAATTTTTTTTTGGACGAATTAGCTTATTATTCAGTTTTAATAACAACCCGGAACTCTTAAGGTGTTCGCTTGTTTCTAATCGGTAGTAGAGGGTCGAGCACAGGCTGTGGTCAACGGGGTGCATTCAAGAGCGGCAACACTTTGTTTAGTTGTAATTTAACACAAAACGTCTCACCTGCTGCCGTATTTAAATTGAACAACAGTAAGTAATGCATGTCAAGTTGTACTTAGATATATATTCAGTGAAACTAGGGTTGTTATACTTAACAACTCTAGTTAGTTTTAGGGATATTTGTGTTTTTAACCAATTAACAACGTCGTGAAAGCATTTGTGCTCTTGAATGTTCACCGTTTGTCTCTGCTCGCTGCTGCCTGAGTTGACATTAAGCCTTGTAGTTCTTGCTCGTTGGACATTTGGACCTGACGGATGATGGCTGGGAAGGTTTTAACGCGGTTTGTGAGCAGGAGTTTGCTGGAAGTTGCAGTCGGCGCTAAAGGCGGAAGGATCAGGGGGTCGAACCGCTTCTTCCGGACAAGGGGCAGCTGGACAGTCGGTGCTCTTGGTGTAAATACTTTATGCTCTGTTTCTGACAACTGGCAATCTCTTGTAGTAGAGGTTGCTGATGTAAAGTGATGGATGATGAAAGTAGATCAAAGTTCACCAGGGCTCTTTAATCGTGTTTGGCACCTAATAAGTTCAGAAGTGCATGACAAAACTTAATTTTCAAGAGAAAACCAAACTTTATTTTCCAGTGTAGGCATATAAAAATGGGGTGTTGTTACTTTAGGTCAGCTAGGATACCAACACATAATACAACATGTTGTCCTTACCATTGTTTTTCTGACCTGTTCTTGTCCACAGAGTGGAAGAGCAGCATTCCTGCTGGGGCTCCCTGTGCTGTCTGGTCTAAGTTACCAAGCTTTCCGTGACCTACAGAGGTCAGCCGTGGTCTGCGCTTTAGATAAAGGTAAATAGCCACACTGGGTTGGATGTGGTGGGGGTGTAGAGAAATAGAAAAAATCTAAGTGATTTTGGAGTTAAATAGACTTGGTACTTTTCAGATGCACCTCCACTGACAGCAGGTGTTGCACTATAAACAGCAGGATGTCATGTTTTGTGTCTGGGCAGATGAGGTTCTGGAGCAGGCTGACTACCTGTACAGCTGTGCAGACACAGAGAAGCTCTACCAGCTGCTGCTGCAGTACAAGGACAGGTGAGCCTGAACTGCAGCCACTCATTTTCAGGCTAATAAACTGAAAGAATATTATTGTTTTTTGGGGGGGGGGGGGGGGGTGATTCAATACAAGAAGTTTCTAATATCCAAATATTACAACTAATTAAGATCCAAAATTCAGGAGTTTTTCAGAAAGTGTTAATATTACACAGAAAAACATAATGCAGAAATATTATGGCCTACATATTCATGGGGAAGACGGCTTTATTAAAACAGATCAGAAAGTTAAGTGGAAGAAAAAAAGAGCTACAAGAAAGAGATACCTGCAAACTTGAGAAGAGCCACCTCACTCAGACGTATCCAGGATACGGGAAACGTCGGCCGTTTTCCTTGGATGTAAGTCAGTCCGGAACCAAACAACATCAGAAGGAATCTGGTTTTAATCCTGTAAAGAATTAATTGTTCTACAAGTAAAGTTTGACTGGATGACAATAAGGTCACCCTTTCCTAGTCGTTTTGTCAATCCAGCACCAGAGGGGGGTGCCGTATCAAAACATCTTAGCACACGGGTGGACCAAAAGTTGGGATTTTTTTCCTGGTCAGTGTGGGGGTCGTCATGCAGGTTGTGTGCTTCCATGCAGCGAGGATGCAGAGTTCCTGTGGAGGCTGGCCCGGGCGTCTCGGGACCTGTCCCTTCTGCCCGACACAGACACCGGGAGGAAGAAGCAGCTGACATTTGAGGCCTTTGAATATGCAAAGCGGGCTCTGGAGAGAGACGACAAATGTTTTGCTGCACACAAAGTAAGTCGGTTGTTTCACCGCAAGAAGAGGAACTGATGTAACAATAAGGCCCATTATGTTTTTTTAAGAAAAATATCGTTTGGCGGTGTATTCCCAGTATGAAATATGCTCGTTTTTTTGGTTTTTTTCCCCTTCCCTTAACTCAGTGGTACGCCATTTGCCTCAGCGACACCGGGGAATTTGAGGGAGTCAAGGTTAAAATAGGAAATTCATACATCATCCGGGAGCATCTGGAGGTGAGAACATCTGGGTCACCGTCTTAAAATAAAAACGGTACGTTTATTAATTTTCTTCTTTCTCCCAGAGGTCTATTGAGCTCAACCCTAAAGATGCCACATCCTTACACATTCTAGGTTACTGGTGAGTCTTTTTTTCTTCATTCCAGTCAAATTTAAATGGAAGTGGACACAGCCTAGGAGGATTTTAGCATTAATTAACTACGTATGTCTTTATAATGCGTTATGTTTTTATGATTTAAAGCACTTTGAACTCATTACTGAAGTGTGTTATACAAATTCCACCACCATTCTTGAAATGAAATTAAATCAGGCTTATATAAAATTATATTTTCAACTGTCAAAGGATTCTCAAAGACGCTTTACATTCACGTGATGATGGCGAGCTACTGGTTTGTGGCTAGTAGTTCCTTTTTGCATATTTATATTCTCCTTTATTGTGTTCAAGTTTGAGACTTTAAAGTACGAAACACCAGAAATTGATGATGACTCAGATGTACACAGTGCCAGTTCACATATCTTGAAGACTTCAGACCATGTGATAGTTTCTGAAGTATTTCAATCCAGGTAGAGGTGATGCTCTAGTGAAATCTTATCCAAGACTATTTCTTCTTCCTTAGGTGTTTTGCTTTTGCCGAGTTGCCGTGGTATCAGCGCAAAGTGGCCGCTGTAATTTTCTCAACACCGCCTACATCTACGTTCGAGGAGGTTGGACACTTTTCTAAGTTTTCGCCTTAATCAGTCACTGATCTTTGAGCTCTATGAATGCTAGTTTTAACTTGTGTTTTTCAGGCTTTGGAGTTCTTCCTAAAGGCAGAGAAAGGTACAACAGCTTGTACTCTAATCATTGAACAGCTCCTGCTGCCTTTAGCTGAGATTGATAATAATAATTTTGAAACATTCTAAGCTTAAGCATGTCTCCTGTAATCGTTGCTTTGTACAGTCGACCCAAACTTCTACAGTAAAAACCTCCTGATGTTGGGAAAGACCTACATGGCCATGAAAGAGAAGGAGAAAGCGCTTCACTGGCTAACCAGAGCTAAAGAGTATCCCATTCACACACTGGAAGACAAAGAGGTATAAACACACATAGCTACCGTAGTATCTTGTAAAAGTATTCACACTCCTTGAATGTTTAAAACCTAAATCCAAAGGAGAATCTGTAGCAAGAGTAGAAAATTGCTCTTCACAGGTATTCTCTGTCCGATCTGTAATTAGGAATAAAACATGGTTCTACAGAGTGTTAAACCACAGGGCGCTGAATACACTTGCAAACCAAAGTTGTCGAGTTACTTGAGAACTTTTGTTTGCAACATTGTGATTTGGTTTAACGAAATGCGAAACCACGTCTCCTTTTCCTTCCTCTTCAGTTTTGTACAACATTGTGTTCGCTTGTTGCATGAACTCCCACAAAGTTATGTCAAAGTTTAGCTCGACAAGGTTCAAGGGACATGAACACATGAGGCTTTATACAACTGGTTTGTACTGAATGTACAAACCAGTTTGTGATCACATAAACATACCAGCATGTTTTCCTTGGCAGGTCCATAAAGAGGCAGTGGAGCTCCTGAATCAGCTTTGATGACCTTCTGTCCACCTCTGCTCTGCGTCCCACAGGAGGCCTTTGGACTCAAACCGAGACAGCGAATGAAGAATCCCAATAAGATATATTGGTATACCAGTTGCTTCACTGGGACTCAAAGCAATAAAGACAATAAAAAACAAAACAAAACGTAGATCTAGCTTGAATTTTCAATGTGCAACCGCTTCCTCAAGAGAAATAAGGCATTACAGCACAATTAGAAATCTAATTCTATTAAAATTTTATGTTTACTTTTACAATGTTTTCATAAGTTTTATTTTCATCATCTAAAATGTCTGCCAGTTGTGTCTGATGTGATTCATTAACAGTAAAACTATGACTTGACTGCCATTCGTCCATCTGTTTGCTGCACACTGCTGGTGAAACACAAGTACTACACTTTCCTCATTCTTTCAAGACAGAGTCATCTGCTTTGGAAATGTTTCCCCAGATGATCAAAGTTTGGAAATTAAAAAGTATTGACAATATAACTACATTGAAGATTTTGAAACCGCAGCAGGTAACAAAAGGCTAGCTAATGGAGCCGATGGCCTGACTAATTAAAGCTTGACTTACTTCTCAGTCTAAAATGAATTGAATAAAATGTAACAGTTTTTAACAGAACTACGGCTTTTCTTTCTGTAATACTCAAAAATTTCTGTGTGACAGTTTTTAATGTCATGCTAGCAAAAACAATACCAGAGTCCCAGCCAGTGATGTGCACAGTTGGACACTAGGAGGTGCTAGAGCACCTGACCTTTGTCCTCTGGACAAAAACCAAAAACAAAACAAGGGTCCTTGTGAAATGTGATTTTTTTTTTAATAGTGTATTGCTATTGATCTGTAATAGGTGAATATAAATTATGTTTAAGCTTTCCCATTAAAAAAAATAACATTACTATGGCAACACAGGGTGCCCCTTCCCCCCCAACTTGAACACTTTTCCCCAAAAATGTCTGCACACCACTGCTGCCAGCATTGTTTAATTACTATATGCAACAACAAAAAAGAGCTTTCCTTATTGAAAATTAGGCGCATTGATTTTTAAAACTAGTTAACAAAAGTTGTGCTGTGAAACCATCCCTCCTCCCCACAAAAGTCAAGCCAGTGACGGTTTATTCACTTATTTATTCGTATCTCATAAATCCATCTCTCTCCATTTAAAATGAGTGAAATCAGATTAGAAATGAATCTTCTATACACATGGTCTCCTGTAGAGGGGGCATTCTGTACAGTGTGGTTGGTGTTTTACAGTGTATCTACATGTGATATGTTACAGAGCAGAAAGCGTTTCAGGCCCCCTCCTCCTGACCCCTGAACTTGGGGCCTGACTGGAGCTACGGTCCGACCCCGGACCAGAACGACCGGCTGCGGCCGAGGCGACCTGAAACGAGCCCCCGCCGCTATTCTGATAAGAACAAAAAGGCATCACAGATTCCCCATCGGTGGAGCAGTAGCTCTGAACAATCGATTATAATATTGAAGTATTTCATTTCACTGTCGTCTTTATGCAATCGAAACACGCAACAACTGATGTGGATTACAGGTTTCTGTTGAAAAGGAAGCACAGTTTGATGGATCTCTGTATAAAATGGCCTCCTGCGGCTCTCCACCCCTTTCCCACCCCCCCAATCAGTTGAATACATGTTATTTACATGACTGATAACAGATCACAAGCTAATCCAGGACAGTAGCTTGAGGCGCTTCGCAGTGATCTAACACCTAAATTTTGCTTCTTTTTTTTTTAAGACTTCTAACTGAAATCATCTGTAACAGCAGAGTTTGGTGTGATGTCTGTGAGAGGGGGAAAAAGGGGGCACTGTCCCTTTAAAAACTGAAGGAAACCTAGGCTGTGCAGGTTTTTGAGTTTCTACATGATGCAAATAAGGCTTTCTCAGCTCACAACGTGAGCATCATGGATGAAGTAGCTGGGTTGAGCGGTCAAACAGCAGTATTTTCCCCCCTATGTTCTGCCTGCTTGTCTAAGTAACACATTTCTTTTTTTTTTTTTTCAAACACCTTAACCTTCAACCTTACGTGAACACAACGGCTAAAGATATCAGAGCCTTATTTTTCTCCGAGCACCGTCTGCTAAAGGGTTGAAGACGATGCGATCCTGCTAACATGAGGTACGAATAATCAAAACGTAGTGCTGCATCGAACACAGTGGCTTCAGAAGGACGCGACCGACAGTCCAACTCCAAGATCTGCAAATCGCACAAAATAGCGCCTCTGTATCGTTTCTTTTGTGTCCATTTTCTGAGTTGCAAATGGAAACCGCAGATAATTAAAGTCGTCCTCATAGATCGCCGTGCCAACGCCTTTCTCTCGTTACGTCACAGTGTGATAAACAGGCCACAGTCTTGATACAGCCTGGAACGTTTCTGGCATAAACCGGCACTACTGTCACCACCCACACACACACACACACACACACACACACTCACATACATACTAATGGCTTGTTTTCAATGAAATTTGTAAAATATCTAATATTGTCCCATGAGTTCTCATCGATTTAAAGACACAATTAAGATTCCTTCTTTTTTTTTTGCCCCAGAAGAGATGATCCATCGCTGATTTTTGTCGAGGATGGGTCGATCCATGCCGGAAAAATAAAAAGTCTGCGTGCACACGCTCGAGGCGGCGGCGGTCTTCTAATGTTCGTAGGCAGCATGCAAGCACGCAGGATTTTCTAAAATGACTATCTGTCCCACAAGGAAAAAACAAAACTGAATTTCAGGCACTGAACGCCAAATACAACTAATTTTTTGCCTTTTAACAGCTCTATAGAACTAGAGCTTTAAAAGAAGGTTGAGCCTAAACTAGAAAACCCTCTCAAAAGCACGGTCTGTCTATTTTATTTTTTAAAGCCAGTCAGCCGCTTGGGGTGGATATCTAAAAAGAAAAAAAAAATCCATGATTTCTGTTTCTAAAACAGAAAAGCGGATGGATGAAATGTTTTGCATATTTTCATGGAGGGGAAAGAGGGCATTATATATATTATATAAGAACTAGGAACAGGAATGCGGCAAAAAACGATGCTGCAAATTAGGATTTGGTTTTAAATGACAAAATAGCTTATATACATTGGTGGTTATTTTGTGCAATTTTTTTGTTGTTGGTTTGTTTTTCTTGGCTGATTGAACAGCAGAGACGGGGGCTAGCAGACGGGACAACACCAGAGGACTTTGTCCCTCTATTCTTGGCCAAATCCTTCGGTTTCCTCGATGGCGAAGAGAAGCTTCTCCTTCAGCTGTTCGTAGCTTTTATAGGGAGGCAAGTCCAGGCGGTTGAAACTGGAACAGAGAGATTAGGAGGAGAAAGTCAGTAGAGAATTATTATAACCTTCTCAAGGCATCGTTACTAATGTTACGGTCGTCACATTTTGTATCTTTTCAATCAATCAATCAACTTTGTGTTGTATCACTTGATACAACACAAAGTAGCAAATGACTCTTTTTTTTTCTTCAAATAAAAAAAATCCTATTCAGTTCAATTGGTGGAAATTTTTGCTTTTGTACATCTAAAGACGATTTTTTTTTTTTTTTAATCTTTTTTGAAAAACTCCAAGCTTCACCAGGTTGGATGAAGGGCAGCTGTGAAACCCTCTTTTCAACTTTTCACACAGATTCCAAATAGGACTTTAGACTTTGACTGGGCGATGCTAACACACGACTATGCTTTAAAGAGGCTGTATTACGTGTCTTTCAGCAATTTAGTGATGGGTCCGGCAACACCGATGCGTCGGCGCATGCATCAAGCCCTTAGACAAAACCCCGTGTCGGTGTGCGTATTGCTTTCAGCAAGTCACCCACGATAAACTCAGGTATACAGCCATTCCACAAATTACTCAGTTGTTTTTTATAAATTATTTCATATAAATGTATTGTTTACTTCATTTTTTTCTACAGCAGGAGAAGTTGTGTCAAAAAAGCGTAACGGACTAAATTTCAAAATGTTGGAGAAACTTATTTTTTTGAATGAAAATTTGTGGAAAAAAATGCTGCATATATTAAACATGACGTAAAAGAAATTTTACCTCCAGATTGAACACCTTGAAATTGGGTCTCTGTCCCTTTAAGAAAGTTCTGCTCTTTATGAAACTCCACCTTCAGGAAGTCATCACAACATGACTCCTCTATTAACCCTTTAATAACGTTTTTACCAGCGTTGTACTGAGAAGTAGCTCCTATGATAAACTCAGCTAATGCTCAGTTCCACCAGGTGTTAGTTAATTATTGCTGGCTAGTCTGAAGGAGCTGAACGGTTGCCACAGGAGATTAAATGATTTCTCAAACATCCATGAAAGAATCAAGGCAACACTCCAGGTCTCTTTTTGACGAGGGAATAACATAACATGATGTAAAGCTAAAAAAAAAAATTAAAAAAAAAGTTCATTTTACATAATACTGCTTCTTTAAAAACCAATATTGTTTTTAAATATTTAGGGTATTAAATATTAGTGCAGGAACAATTTGCCAATCTCTTCTTACACAGTAACACCTTTTTTTTTTTATAAACTTATGAGTCAACATTGTTCAACAATATAAAGGTTCATAAATGTGTTTGTTTCAAGCATGAGAGGGTTTGTAAAAAAAAAAAAAATTAAAATAAATATATATATATATATATAATCACATATAATCGATAGTAAAAGCTGCAGCTAAAAGGTTTTTAAACTGAAATGTACTGACCATGTGTGGCTACGGGGAAGCCATGTGTCCTTCCCCACTTTCTCGATGCAGAACTTCTGCGGCCCGTTGCTTCCTGCAACACAAAACGAGACAATCAAGGGGACCGTAAAGCTCCCAGGGTTGTCCGGGTCGTACTAGCTCCTTCACTGACCCATCAGTTCAGCGAAGCCGCCCAGAGGAAGCCGGCAGGTCCCCGTCACAAACTGCATGAGCCGCAGACGCACTTCGTTGTCCACTTCTTTCACCAGCTGCAGGGGAGGAAATCGACGGCGGACAGCATTACAGGCCGACGCTTCTCGCAGGGAGCTTAAGTTGACGTCGGACGCGAACACAACAAACGCTTGCGCGACAGTACCTGCCAGAACCAGATGATCTGCTTGCTGTTCCTGGTGTAGTGGCGGTACACGGTGTTTCTCTGCCAGTCCTGCAGGTCCACCTCCTGCATGCCGCACAGCATCACCTGGACACAAAGATGAGCAGACTCAGAATACCGGTCGATTAGAAAAAACAAGAAGCCAGTGATTCATTTTGTTGCAGAGAAGTCTAAAGTTGCGACGCTATTAGAATGAAAGCAAGCCAGTTCTGAACAGAGGAGCGCTGCTGCTCACCTCCAGCTCCTTCTCATCAAAATACTGCAGCCACTGAAGCGGGACCACTTCGTTGAAGCCGTCCAGAAAAGCTTTGGTTTGACCTTCCACCCCACGGGAGAACCTCCACTCTGCCATCAGACTGCAAACACACACAGGACATAGGTATGTTTTACTTTTCATAATGACTAAACCAAGCATTCCCAAATTCTTCCATGGCCCCCCAAAGAGCATTAACCTCTGGACAGGAGGCCTCTTGGCAAACCCACAAATAATGCTACAAAATATGTAAAGAAACATCAACTTTTACAAGGTTTTTCATTCACTACTCCATAATTATTACATTTATTTAGCATAAACTCTGACTCGTACTACTGGATTTTAGATGGTCACAAAATTTTATTATCAGATGATATGACTTTATTACAAGATAGTACAATTTCTCAGCATAATCCCCTCTTGTGATTATAAGAAAGTATGCAATATTTCATATTAATCACTTCAATTTATTTTTTTTTTTTATTATTGTCCCGTAGTTCTTTTGGCATTTTTCTTGTTGAACATTTTCCCATTTCTTACTTACGGAGCAAAGGAGCTTGATTCATTTGACTGGCAGCCAATCAGAAAATGAGCATCAGAAACAACTTTTAAATTAATTATTTTTAACCTTTTTTTAAAGATTGAAAATCAGAAAACAAAAGTTATGACAAATTGACTTTTTTTTTTTCTTACTTTTTCTCAACTTCTATGACACATTCCGAGGCCCCCCACAGCGCCGCCTGCTGGCCACACACTGAACAACACTGGTCTAGACTACAGGTTAGAGAAGGGGTGTTCAAACTTTTGAACTGTGGGTCAAAATCACCAAGTTGGAAGCATTCGGGGGGGGTATTTTTCTTACAATTAAAAATTCTAAATCATTTTATTGGGAATCTTTCGTTTTTGTGATTTAAAGACGCAATATTTTCATTAAGCAATGTAGAAAAGAATAATTTATTGTAAATACTGAAAAAGGTCTCAGATGTTTTCCTTAGTAAAAGAAAGGTGTCCAGTTTTCTTACCTTTTGGGTTGAATACGCTGTGATTTTTTGATCTAGAAAATGTTTTTTAGCAAACAAAAATGACGGGGGCCACATAAGATTATTCTAAAGGCCACAGATGCACTTTGGACGCCTCTGGGTTTATTGTTGTTCTGCGAAAACTACCTGATGTATTCCTCCTTGTTCTCCTCCGTCACCAGGATGTTGGCGCCATCGGGTTTCAGGTCATGAGACGAGATCTTCCCCAAGATCTCCATGTCCACGGAGAAGTACATCTCCAGCCCACATTCCTCGATGTTGTTGTCCCTGAGGAGATGTGGCGGCATGATTGCTTCTGTTTTCATTTATACAGTAATGTTCTATGCAAGGAAATATAGGAACTTTAACAGCAATGTTGGGACAAAAGTATAACAACAACATTGACAAGTTTTACTTAAAAACCTTACTATCCTTATATATTTAGGTTATTTTCCTATAAAATTGTTAAAATTAATATTAATCACATGGTTTGACATTTTTTTAAAAAAAAGGTTAAGTAATCTGTTTTCTTTGTAAAAACATGAAATGAGAAACAGAATTTGGGAAATAATACAAATGAATAACACAAAAAGTTACAGTTGCCTAGTTTTAGGCAGCTTATTGAAGGCAGACGGTTAAATTTTATCACTATTTCTTGGCATTACCTCAGTAGTTTTAATGTTACTCTGTTGTTGCAGTTGGAGCTCAGTTTACATATTGAATTAAGACACTTTGAGGTATATAAAGTAACTAAAATTGGTCAAACTAAGGTCCTAATTTCTTCTAAAGTCAAACTGCTCCTTATGTTTTGCTGCTTGGGGAAAAAAAAAGTTGGATAAAAATAGCAAAAAGTGGCTTTTTGTTTCACTTGTAAGCTGTAAGCAAATTTAAAATCAAGAAGATTTGCTTATTCCCAGTTTTTCCAAACTGTCAATCTTATTCACAAATCAGATTTAGACTTTGAACGTAAAGTTTGATATCCCTCATTTTCTTTCTAGATTTGAAAACAATCTTTTGGCTATTTACTTAAAGATAAAAAAAAAAAAAACCATCCACAATTTTAGGAAGAAAAAACAAACTTTGTTTAAACTTCCTTTCAAAGTTTCTTGGTGCATGTCAACTCTGCAGCCGTGACCTCTGAGGACATCAATACTACTGATAGTGAGCGCTGCAGAGCGAACACACAGCTCACCTAATCCAGATGAGAGAGTTGTAGAACTCCGGGTCGATGGACTCCAGGTCTTTCAGGATGAGCTTCTTGTTCAGCATTCGTTTGTAGAACGGCAAAGAGAAGCCTGTGTCAATGAACTTCCCGTGGAAAAGTGCCTGCAGAGACACAATGGGAGAGATTAGAAATTAGCAAGCCAACCGGCCCTAAAATTACATCTGCTTATTTTGGACAATGTCGGAATTTTATTTAACACAGAAACATAACGACTGAAAACAGTTGCGGTGGTGTGTCGGGGTAAGTTCGTTAAGCTGACTTGCCATCGCGATGAAGCGGCCAATGAAGCAGAAGTAGGAGAGGTGATCTGGGTTGATGGCTGACGCCGGGTTGATCTGCAGACAATAGTTGCTCTTTCCTGCGTACTCAAACAGGCAGTACATGGGGTTCAGCACCTCATGGGACAAGAGGAAGAACCACTCCCTGAGAGGCGTGGAAGAGGAGAAATACAAATGCAGAACAGTGAATGATTTAAGGTGAAACCTGTTTAGGAGCGGTTTCTAAACTCATTCTGCTTACCGGGCCAAGCCACCGTAGTCCAGACCCTCCTCGCCTCTGAAGATGACATACAGCCTCCTCCGTAGGTCGTATGGCTTCAGAGCCATGATCTGAAAGTGTACAAAACAGACACGTAAGATCAAATAACACATCATTTACTAGCTGGACGATAAATCCATTTTATTGATTAATTAATTTTTTGGTTTTTGAAGATTTCATTTTTGGAAAATCTGAACTCCCCCCTCCCCCAACACCAGTGCACTCTTTGGGTTTCCATAGTTCAGCCATCTTGTTTGACAAGTGGGTTTTACAGCTTCTGCTTATTTGGACATTGAATTCTGGTCAACTCTGCGACGGAATATTAGGGCTAGGCTAAGATTTTATTTTATTTTTAATTATGAGGATAAAATAACAATATTACTAGAACAAAGTCGTAATATTAACAGAAAAGTCGTAAGTTTATGAGAGCTACAACACAAAAAATAACTTTGATCATACCGAAGTCTATGTTTTAGCGATCATATTTAAAAGAAATAGTTAATCTTTTAACACATCAAGTTATCTGTATCTTTGAAACTACGGTGAAAGAAACTTTGTCTATTTTGAAGTAAGAATCACACACTGAGTTGCTCACATCATGTTCCTATACCTCTAAACTTTTGCTCATTAAAAAAACTGTTTTTTTGTGATTTTAAGAATTGCGTCTTTTTCTGATATTACGACTATATTCTGTTAAGTAAACAAACATTCTTAAAGTCCGGCCTTAATATTCAGTCATGCAACTCATAGAAGGGTTGGATGAAATGAAAGCTACTTTTAAAAAATATTTTCTGCAATTTTCTTAAGAAGAGAAAGCGAGCAAAAACAAATGTATTTTTAAGCCATATCGTCCATCCCTAACACAAATATGAACATTTAACAGAAGAGAAAACTCCTACTATAAACAACAACAGACTGAAGTTCTTACTTGCTGAAAAGAGTCTTCAAACAGCGTCTGTCTGGAGACGGTGATTTTCACGTGGCTCGGCAGAGCATTGGACTGAAGAACAAATCAAAGCATGAGAATCGTAGAGTAAACGATGCCATCAAACAGAGATGTAACAAAAAGAAAACACAGACCTGACACAGGTAACGAAAGTGAGCGAGCTTCCACCTGAAGCTGCGCTCGTATGCAATCTGTGGGCCTTTGGTGCTGAGCAGAAAAACGTTTCAGAAGGTGAATGCTAGAAAAATGTCACTTCAGAAAAAGATTTGCTATAGGATTTCATACAGTTAATAGAGAACATCCACTCGGTAAACTACACACACACACACACACACACACACACAGAGCTGAAGCTCATCAGGTGACTGATCAAAGGCAGCACGATGAATGAGAATCTCCCTTACACAGAAGACTTCCCGGTGCGCGGGTCGCTGAAAGTGGTCGTCCGAGTGTTGTGATCCACAAAGTAACGAACTCCTTCTCTCGTGTACCGGATTTCCCATCCTTCAGGCAGAGGATCCTCATTCTGTAGCCTGTAAAGGAACACACACACACACATGTGTGTGTGTGTGTATTTATTTCTGATTTTGCTGTCTTTTAAAAAAGGTCCAACCAAGGATGGGGTTTGCAAATTAGCCAGTGGCTAGAAAACCTTCATGCAAAACAAATATATAGACATATATATTCAATTCAAGTTTATTTCATCAAGGACCGTAAACAAAGCAACCTTTGTTGCCAAAGGGCTGCGAAGGCATCATATGACACAACTAAAGCGAATAAAAACTCTATAAAAACAATAAAACCACAAAGTGGTAAATTAGTAAGATCAACTTGTAAAATGAATGAGTTAAGCAAAACAAATACACTAATAAATAGAGAAAAAAACAGGATGAAACTTGGTGAGTGCATCGGATCAGACAAGCCAAACCAAAATGTTACACATCATAACAGGACGTATGGAAAAGTTTTTATTTTCCATAAACCACATTATGACAGGTTTCTACCTCTGAATGCATCATCCACATCTGGTATCTATTTGCTCTGTACTCACCCTTGGGTTCGAGGGTCTTCCCACTGTGTTGTCTTGGTATTGTGGTTCACAAAGTAAACTCTGTCATTGGAGTCCACGCGCCTCTCTACAGGTAGTCATGACACATAATGACATTAAACTTGTATTAGATTAGAATATGTATAATCCAATTAAAAACATGCTGATTGGTACAGAACTATACAGGATACGGCCAGAGCAAACAGTTCTCACTAGAAAAAGCAGCTAAAGTGTTAAATGCTGCGTTTCTACTGACCATATAAATTGCACAAATTGGAATTACGAAAAATAAATTCGCTTAACGGAAACACGCCAATTTTGAAAAAACTCATGTTTTTCAATAAGACGTTTTTTGCACTAGGATGAGTTGGTTTTTTGGATGAATCAAAGTTAGTGTATTTCGCAAAACTGCAATGGAAACACTTTTCTGCATCACATGCGTTGCATCAACTGGATGCTACCACTGGCGGAAACTACAGAGGCAACAACAGGAAGTGGTAGGAGGATGATGTCACAATGAACAAACTTATTAGCATGCAATTTTAATTGCATTTCTTCACAATTGCGAAATTTTATTTTTTCAACATTAGCGTGATATCGACAAATTTTTTGCACACATTTGTGATGGAAATGCAGCTATTGTCTCCAGTCTCCGTTTATTTTAGTGGACTTTAAAGTTAACAACTTTATCATACTGCAGACCAATGATGAACTCACCCCAACCAGGAGGTAGAGGGCCAAGAGGATCATTCTCAGCAGACATCATAGATGCCTAAAAGTGAGCAATATGCATTAATCTCCATTCAAGAAGCAGGAAGAAAAACACAAATCCTTTTAGGAATGTTAAGACAGAAATGGGTGTGCAGAGAGGTTGCTTACAGAGTAGAGGTATCTCTGGTTAAACTGATGCATAGCTCCCTGCAGCTGGCTGCGCTGGCTCTGCCACTGCTCAAAGTTGCGCACCGATTCCATGGTGGGTCGCTGCCAAGTGGTGGTCCGGGTGTTGTGGTCCACGTAATAGATCCGACCCCGATCGTCCACTCGGCGCTCCCAGCTGGCAACAAACAGAAAAGGAGGCTTGAGTTACAGAAGCAGAGGAACGTGAGTCTAAGTAACCAAATGATATGTAGCTCTGTGATTTCATGTGCATCGCTCATCTTATGGTGTCTAATTAGAGAATAAAGGATTCACTTATGAAACAAATGATTCTCTTTAATAATGGCCAATAATTCTCGACAAGATCTTAAAATCAAAGGAAAATCTGATTTCCTTCCTTTTTGTGGAAATCAATGAAAACAGAATATTCCAACTTTCTTCAGGCAGAAACATGTCATCAAAAACTCAGATCTGTTGCACTTTTGTTAAGATGAAGTTGTTTTTTTTTTTGTTTTGTTTTTTCTCTGAAGAGTTTTTTGCGGCGCTAGTGGCTCGCATTTTCTGCGACAGTNTTTTTTTCTCCGAAGAGTTTTTTGCGGCGCTAGTGGCTCGCATTTTCTGCGACAGTAGGCTGACAGGAAGGGGGGAATGAGAGGGGGAAGACATGCGGCAAGGGTCGCCGGGACTGGGAGTCGAACCCGCGACGTCCGTGTCGAGGACTAAGGCCTCCAAACGTGGGGTGTGCTAAACCCCTGTGCCACCACAGCACGCCCCAAGATGAAGTTTTGAGATACGTCTTGATTCATAAATAGAGATAATATTATAACCAATTTATTTTCATTTCAATCGAGGAACTGAAGGATATTTTTCTTCTTTTATGGTCAGCGTGGGTCAGATTAAAACATTACAACACAACAAAGTTTCCACAAATGAGTGCTTTTCTTGTTATCTTTGAAAAGTGAATCTGAAAGAAGAGGAAGCAGCAGCTCGGACCTCAAAGAAAAGAGTTTCTGCTGGCGTCCGCAACTCAAATTTAAGACCATTACAAATGAAATTTAAGACCTGTGTCATGACATAAATGTACAGAAGACAATAGAATAGGAAGCATGTAGCATTGTACAGGTTGGCAACAGAAGTGAGTAAACACTGAAGAAAAACGTCAATAAATTTAAGTTTATTTTTTTTGATTGATGCAAAAAACCTTGCTAGCCAGCATGGATATATCAACAGCTAGTTAGCGGTAGCCTCAACCACCTTGAGTCACAGAACACAAAGAAGAAGTCTAAGTCCTATGAGAAAAAATTCAAATTACAAAACTACAGAGAATATTTGAGATTAAGTAGTCCTGCCACAAGAACATTTAAGATCTGTGATTAATGTATTTAAAGCCAACTTTGTTTTTAATAAATTTAAACATTTTAAGAACTTAATTTTAGATCAATTTAAGATTTTTTAAAGGATGTGCTGACACCCTGAAATCAGCAAGTAGACATTGGTCAAGAACAGAGAATTCTGTTTACATTTGTTTTAAAACTGAAAACGCCAAAACAGACGTCCCTTGCAAAGTTAGACGGTCTGAAAAAGTCTGAGGTAAAACGGCGGCCCCTCACCCTGGAGGAAGCGGCTGTGGTCTTTCCCAAGTAGTAGTTCTGGTGTTGTGGTCTACATAGTAAGTTCTCCCATGTGGATCTTTTCTCTGCTCCCACCTGAAACACATCCAGCAACACGAAGTTTGAACCAGGAAGGTTATCAAATCTGTTTGAGCACCTTTTTTTTTTTTTGTACCCTGGTGGTAGAGGATCTCCTGCTGGAGCATTAGAAACCTGTTGTCTGGGTTTCACCCCATCAGTTGTTGTTGTTGTTGTTGAGCTGCTACTACTTCCTGCTCCTGAAGCCCCCGCTTCTCCCGGAGCTGGGGAGGAGGATGACGATGAGGTCGTTGTTACGGTGGGTGCTCCCTGGGTTGCAGAGGCTGACGTGGTGGAAGCAGCGGCGGCGGCGGAGGAGGAAGAGGAAGTGGCCCCGTTGGCAGGTTTAGCAGCAGGAGACGAGGCGGAGGAAGGTGTGGGAGCTGGAGGGGGCCGGGAAGTGCTGGCTGGTGATGTGTCAGCGTTTGGTGGGGCAGTATCGTGAGAGCTCTCCTCATTTTCACCTGCAGAGAGCTGCGTTTCCCTTCTGGAAGCAGAAGATTCCCTGGGAACAGTCTCAGAGGATTCCCCGTTTACTGTAGAAAATTAAGAAAGAAAAAAAAGGAGCAAGTCTGCCTTTTACTTTGCACTTTAATATAAAAAAAAGCAACAAAAAGGTTGCACAAAAAAAAGAACGTTAATATAGTTTTAAAGTTTTAAACAAGAGAGCTGTTTGTGTGATAATATTTTTTTTTTAAATGTCATGTTAAGTCACTCCAGGAAGTTGCAACTATTACTGTAAATTCAATCATTATTGGCAACTTTTGCACGGACTTGCAATTTTTTACCAATCAATCACCTTCACATTTTCTGAATTTCCTTCTTTTCTGACCAATCACTCAAACTCAGATGAATTTTCACCAATCCCTTTAGCCTCTTTTTAATTTAACTTCCCATTTCACTACTTCAAACCAGCATGACATATTATGTACTTTCCAGGCACATTGTGGAATTTTATAACACAGTTAAAGTATGTTTCCTTCAGTTGTAAAAATGCTATACATATCAAATGCGACTTAAAACAAATTAGACTTTGTAATTCAGCGTTTTGAAATTGGTTTCTGTCTCTTTAAGTAACTCCTGTTCTTTCTGAAACTCCGCCTTCAGGAAGTCACCATAACATCGCTCCTCTAACATTTGTGCCAAGGAGGAGCTACATCCTCGAATGCGGAGCTAAGTCCAAGGAGGGGTTTTGCACAGATTAACGGTTGCCATGGGAGATTAAAGGATTTCTCAAACACGAAAGAAAGAATCAAGGCACATGTTTTTGATGAGGGAATAACATTGTATCACGATGTAAATCTAAGAAAAACACTGTCAATTTTACATAATACTGTCCCTTGAAGGTGTGGTAACAAAATTGGTGGTTTTCTTCCAAATAAATCATGTGAGTCGAGTACTTAATGCTTCTGCATGCAGATAATGATAGCTAAACATTTAATATATCCCAGTATCTCATATTAAGATTAATCAGAACACTAATGTTGTTGTGTTACCCATTTTACATCATTTGCTATTTAGACAGAAGTTGTACACATTGTTGCTTTCCAAATATTTAAAGGAAATATTCATTGTCACAATAGAAAGAGTTGGGGAGGAGACATAAAAGAGATAAAACATCATGAGAAAGAGAGAAGGAAAAGGAAGGTTTTGTGCAGCAATTCAAACATTTTTGTTGACAATGTGGTGGGAGAGTTAAAGATAGAGGTACAAACAGAGAAATTCAGATATGTAGGGCAAACTCACAGGCAGAGCTGTGTAAATACCCTGAAGTACACAATCACTGCAACATAGATCCTATACGAAGAGAGAAGCAGAAGTAGAGGCTAGATATATGTAGGAAGGTCTTTGGGGTCGGATCAAGGTATTCTGGACTGAACTGAGCATTCAATGTACCACACAGGGTAAAAATGTTATTTCTAAACAATTGCAGGAATATTTATGTCTCAGATTATAACTCACACAAACCATAACTGGAACTGAGCAACCAGTGTCCCTCTTTGGACCATCTCCAGAATGAATTCAGAGAGCGGTGCTACAACCGTCCCAGAGGAATGTTTTGCTTATTATGCAACAAAAACACTGCATTAATTTTTAATCAAGAATAATATTTTTTGGATAAAGGTTTTGTCTTAACTACGTTGAATGTTGGGGGGGGGGGAAAAAAAAAAAAAAAAAAAAAAAAAAATTAATATTGATAAAAATATTTGGTAAAAACAATGCTGCACCAAATTAAAACATGAAGAGTCTTAATTATTTGGAATTGTTAAA